>JASEVX010000006.1:53796416-53822754 GCA_031761405.1 Serripes groenlandicus
TTCCACTGCGGCTCTCCTTGTCTGTCTGTCTCTCATCGTCCTTACGTCTCGTCTCTCTCTCTCTCTTCTCTCTTCTCTTCTCTCTCTCTCTCTTCATCTCTTCTATTCTCTCTCTTTCTCTCTCTCTGTATCATGTCTCTCTCATCTTTGTCTGTATCTCTGCTCTCGCTGTCTCTCTCCTCTTCTCTCACTCTCTCGTCTCATCGTCTCCGTCTCTTCTTCTGTCCCTGTCATACACTCCTCTGTCTCTTGTCTCCCTCTCTGACTCTCTCTATGCTCTCTCTCTCTCTCTCTCTCCCCTGCTCATTCTATCTATCATGTCTGTTCTCTCATTCCGTCTCCTATCTCTTACTCTCTGTCTCTAACTGTCTCTCTCTCTTCTGTCTGATCTCTCTCTCTCATCTCTCTCAGTCCATCTCTGTGATCTCTCAGGTCGTCTCTCTCTGTCTCTCTCTCTCTCCTCATCTCTCTCTTTCTTCCTCTCTTCTCTCTCTCTCTCTCTCCTCTCTCTCTCTCTTCTCTCTCTCTGTCCTCAGCTTCTCTCTGCTCTCTCCTTCTTGTCTGTCTTCGTCTCTGTCCTCTCCTCTGTTAGTCTGTCTTGCTCTAGTCCTGTCTCTGCTCTCCTTCTCTCTCTTCCTCTCTTTCTCTCATCTTCTCTCCCTTGTATCTGCCTCTCTTCTCTTTGTCTGGATCTCTGTCCTCTGTCGTCTGTGCTCTCTGTCTCTGTGTTTCTTTGTCCTCTCTGTCACTGTCGTCTACTTCTGTCTCTGGCATCTGGCCTCTGTGTGCTTGTGTGTTGTGTCTCGCTCCGCTCTCTCACTCCGATAGTCTCCGATTCTTCCTCTGCAGTCTTTCGTATCGCTTGACTGTTCCTGCTCCTGCTCAGCTCTCCGCTGCAGCTCTGCTCACTCTCTCTTTCTCTACTTTCTCATCTCTCTCTCTCTTCCTCTCATCTCTAATCTTCTCTCTGACATTTGTCTCTTCTGTCTTATGCTTGTCTCCTGTTCACTAGTGTTCTACTATGTCTGTCTCTGTCTGTCTGTCTCTGTATGTCTGTCTCTGTCTGTCTCTCTGTTGTCTGTCCTCTGTCTCTCTCTGTGTCTCTGTCTCTTCCTTTCTTGTCACTCGTCGCTCCTCTCTATGTTCTCTCTCTCACTTGTTCCCATGCTCTCTCTCCTTGCCTTCTGTCTCTGTCTCTGTCTCTCTTCCTCTCTCTGTATCTCTCGCTGTCTGCTCTCTGCCTCTTCTCGTCTCTCTCTCTACACTCTCTCTCTCTCCTCTCTCTCTCTTCATCTCTCTCTCACTCGCTCTTCTTCTCTCTCTCTTCTCACTCTCCGTCTTATCTCACGCTCTCCTGTCTCATCTCTCTCTCGTGTCTCTGGTCTCCCCTCTCTGTCTCTCTCTCTCTCTCTACTCTCTCTGTCTCTCCTCTCTCTACTTCTCATTTCTCTCTCTGCTCTTGTCTCTCTCTGTCTCTCTCTTTCGGTCTCCTCTCTCTCTATGTGTCTCTGTCTCAGATATTAAAAGGAGACAGGTAAGTGAGAGAGATGGAGACAGAAACAGGAGAGATGGAGACAGAGAGAGATGTAGACATAGAGACAGAGAGAGATAGAGAGACAGAGAGGGAGACAGCGAGAGAGAGATGGAGACAGTGAAAGAGATGGAGATGGAGAAAGAGAGTTGGAGAGGGAGACAGAGACATAACAGAGAGAGACATAGAGAGAAAGAGAGAGAGATAGACAGAGAGAGAGAGAGAGAGAGAAGAGAGAGAGAGAAGAGAGAGAGAGTGAGAGACAGAGAGAGATGACAGAGACACACGAGACGAGACAGAGAGAGAGGAGAGAGAGAGAGAGACAGAGAGAGAGAGATAGAGAGACAGAGAGAGAGAGAGAGGAGACAGAGAAAGAGAGAGCGAGAGAGAGAGATAGATAGAGAGAGAGACAGAGAGAGAGAGATGAGAGAGAGAGAGAGGACACACACACAGAGAGAGACAGAGAGACAGACAGACAGAGACAGAACAGAGACAGACAGAGACAGAACAGAGACAGACAGACAGACAGACAGATACCAGAGACAGACAGCAGAGAGACACATTAGAGACAGAAGAGAGAGAGAGAGAGACAGAGAGAAGGACAGAGATTCAGAGAGAGAGAGAGAGAGAGAGAGAGAGAGAGAGAGAGATGAGAGAGAGACGAGTACAGAGACAGAGAGAGTGACCAGACAGAGAGACAGAGAGAGAGACAGAGAGAGAAAGAGACAGACAGAGAGAGAGACAGAGAGAGACAAAGAGAGACAGAGAGACAGAGAGAGAGAGAGAGACAGACAGAGAGAGAGAGAGAGAGAAGACAGAGAGAGACAGACAGACAGAGACAGAGAGAGAAACATAGAGAGAGAGAGACAGAGAGACACAGACACAGAGAAAGAGACAGAGACACAGAGAGAGACATAGATACAGGACAGACAGACAGAGACAGACAGAGACAGACAGAGACAGACATACAGAAGACAGACAGAGACAGACAGAGAGAGACACATATAGAGACAGAGAGAGAGACAGAGATTCAGAGAGAGAGAGAGAGAGAGAGAGAGAGACATAAAGAGAGACAGAGAGAGAGAGAGAGAGAGACAGACATACAGACAGACAGACATACATACAGACAGAAGACAGACAGACAGACAGACATACAGACAGACAGACAGACAGACAGACAGAACGAGACAGACAGAGACAGACAGACAGACTACAGACAGACAGGACAGACAGACATACAGACAGACATACAGAGACAGAGAGAGACAAAGAGAGAGAGAGACAGAGAGAGAGAGACAGAGAGACCAGAGGAGAGACAGAGTAGAGAGAGAGAGATAGAGAGAGAGGAGAGATAGAGAGAGAGAGGGGGGTGAGGAGAGAGAGAGACAGAGACAAGGACAGAGAACTAGAGACAGAGGAGAGAGACAGAGAGAGAAAAGACAGACAGAGAGAGAATGACAGAGACACATAGAGAGAGACACACGGGTACAGATACAGAGACAGAGACAGAGGACATAAAGACACATACATATTCGGAGAGAGAAACCAAAGCCATCAGTATAGAGAGACAGACAGAGACAGACAGGCAGATAGATATACAAGTCATAACTCAAAAGTCACAAGTCATAAGTCTTAAGTCAAAAGTCTTAAGTCAAAAGTCGCAAGTCAATAGTCTTAGTCAAATAGCCCTCCAGTGCTTCCATAGAAGGTATTTTTTTGTAGAAGACAATTTAAAAACACTGCCGGCACATTTCAACTGTTATTTAAGAACTTAACAAAGGTTGTGAAACGAAAACGGGAAACCAATATCACAGAAAAATTACGAATTACCTCTCTCACATGAAGACGCATTTTTGACGCAACTGTATACAGAGGACTGTTTAACCCTGTCCCACCTGCAGACGCATTTTAACGCAATAGCAGCAGACGACTTTTGAAACATTGTGGGCCAAATGTGAAATTGCTCATTGATGACCAATTTCACCTTTGGCCACAATGTATTCCACTTATAGTCATTGGTTATCCATTCAATTATAGAGATTTTCCATTTTTTGACAAATTATGTTCAAAGTCGTCTGCTGCAAATTAGTTGTATGTGGGAAAGGGTTAACAAGAAAGCATTTAAATCAAATGTTTACGATAAGCAAATGCTCTTCTTTGCCACAATGTATTTAGCTCTAGCCAATAAGTATTGAAACGGACTTTCGTTGTCCATTAGTGTTCTTCTTATCTGTCCGATAATTCAGTTCGTGCTCATGGAATACAAATTTTTAAGGGGAATTTTCTGACAATCTGATTCAAATGTCCCTTATTTGTCAGCAGCATTTTAACTAGTTCAGTAACTTATCGGCCTACTCAAATGCGCATGTTGAACTAGTTCTACATTTATCAATTTCCTTGAGGTTTGATTTCTAGGATCACGTTTATATATAAAGCGAAACAACTTGTATTTGAATATAGCAGTTTACAATGCATAATTCCGATACGAAATTCATAAAGTTAAAGACGTTTGATAGTGTACGTTTGATTTGTTGGTAAAACAGACGTTTGGTGATTTGTTTCAGCCACGTGATTGTATTGGTGGTCTTGATGGCCTGTCTGCACAGTGTACGTGTTAATTAGTCAGTCATTGCACTGCATATCAACACGCTACATATTTCAGTGTTCAGCCACTAACACGTTGCGGCCATATTAGAATAGTTACATGACCCAACACCGTTAGGACGCGGACTTAGCTATTAAAAATGTCTCGTTTAAGGTCAATTGTTAAATGTAGAAAGGGTAGACTCAAAACTATTGACTTATTGCTTGAGATTCTGTAATATTTGTCTTGGTAGAAACCGCTAAGTTGTTGAAGATGAATTCACTTTGTCTTAGTATAGTCCAGTTTACAATGAACTTCGGCTTTCTTATTCCCAAGAGACCTAGTCAAATTCATACACAACTACATGTAAATTATGTATAATTCATTACTGAAATAAAATATTACTTTTTTGTATTTGTATTTGTATACTAATCTTTTATTCTTAATATATTGATGCCATACATGTTAACCATGAGCTATATCGGACTATGTGCGAAGTCGAAAATAATTAAAACAGGTTCCGAAATATGTACTTAAATTTCCTTAGCCGGAATTGTGTCCATGACCTGTGTCAGTTATGTCGAGTCGCATTACCTCAGACGATAACGATGAAGGCTATCGGTCAAGGGGACGTGAGACTGTCCTTTGCACAACAACAACAACAACACGTCATTTTGTGCGCTGCTCTGACAGTCGATGAAAATTAATTAATTTTCAACTAATTATGTGGATTTGATGGTAGTAAGTATAAGAATATTGACAGCGAGCAGGTATGTTATAAGTGTGAGCAGTTCTCTGCTTTAGTTTTGATGCAATTTCGTGAATATGGACACGTACACTGTTTGTGTAAACCCCAACCACCAATATTGTTTGCTTTATGGCGCTACTAATGACGTCACGCTCACGGTACGGCAATATCAATACTCAAAGGATATACTTTTTTATAGAACAATGTTATAATTATGAACAGAGAGTATGGAAAGAAACCTGACACACAATAAATTATACCGCTGTAAATATTCAGACAAGACCAATGCCATTACAATATTAGTACATAGGGAAGTATTTAATGTTCACCTCGGGACAAATCTGCGATCCAAATACACTTTCAAATTGAATAAGAATAAAGACGGCTTCGAAACCAGCATTTATGAAGGTGAAAGAAAATGTTTTATTACATTGTACCTCAAACAACACTTTGTTCATCCAAGGTTAAGGTTGTAACAGCTGGAAAGAGAATGGATTTGCCAAACTGACTGACAATCAGCAACTTGAATCCGTAAGTACAAACAATAACAATTCCATTCCAACAACTCCTTTCATAAAGAGCCCTAAAATGTCCAGTGGCGATACTTCAAGAAGCCCCCTGGTCTTCCTTAGTAAACTTGTAAACGGCCTAAGGAGTTCCAGCAAGAGAACACCACAGAGAGAAGCAAATACAGCTTGAGCAAATACTTCACTTAATATCCCAGTTGACCATGAAACGTCTCCAAATATTACTTCGAATGAGCTTGAAAACACACCAAAACCACCTCAGAAACTGACAACAAGCCAGAATGTCCAAGCATAATAAAGCCCGAGTTAACAACAAAGGGAAAGCAGACAACTCAGCTCCTAGTATGGATAATTCCTATACGAACAAACCAAGTATCAGCTCTAATTCCCAAGAAACAAGTGCCAAGCAAATAATTGACAATGAAAGCAAATTAAGTAATCAAGAACTTCTATCAAATTATTACGTGAAAAGTATAATGAGCAAATTGACAACACTGAGAAATTAGAGCAAGAGGAAGCAAGACTTGAAATTGCAATAAAAACTGAAACTGAAAGGAATGATAAAGGCAAATATGAATTGTCATCAACAACAAGAAAGCAAATGGTGATTGAAGAAGATAACACTAAACTGAGAAACAAAATAGGTCAGATCACAAGAGAGAAATCAGAGCCAATTTATAAAAATCCAGGTGAACAGATTTTAAGATTCAGAGTTTTACAGACAATATGGATATTAAGTTAGCATCTGAAATGACAAGCTTAAAAACAGTGTATTCAAAGAACTAGCTGAAATTAAAAACCAAAACAGAGCACCAATGCCAAACCAACACCTGTCATTAGTGAATAAAATCAGAACAATATATTAAATACAGAGAACAGATCTGGAAACTAGTAGTAGTTTTATATTGTATTTAAGTGACACGTAATACAAGTTATACATACAATATAATAATACAACAGTATAACATTCACATTTGTTAGTAATACTTGTACATATTGGGCGTATTACCCAGCCATACAAATGGCTTATGGTCACTAGACATCAATCAATATAAGTACTAATAAGAAGTGTTAGTAAATGATAATATGATAATATGAATAGTTATTAAACATGATTCATGATATGGGATTCAATAAGTAAACCAAACTTAGTGCGCTCATCGCAGGTGATTTTATCACTAGAAGTCTTAGTGCTGCTAAGATGTCAGACCAGCATTTACAAGTCAAAATAAGAAATCATCCCGGTGGGAAACTATTGTACAGAACATATTAGAAATGAGCAAACGTGAACACATGAAAGAGCTAGATTTAGTTGTATTACATGTTAGGAAAAATGACATTTCTGATGGATAAAGCCCGGAAAATGTTGTCAATAAACTCGAGAGAGCCGTGTCGAAAATGAGAAAAGTCTGCACCAATGCTAGAGTTGTGGTTTCAAGTATCCTCCCTTGGAATGCAGAAACATTGGTAAACAATGTCATCACAAAAACCAAACTTAAACATATCAACAATGTGTTACCAAAATGACTGCAAGTTCTTGCACAATGATGATATAATGGTTGAGAATGGATCAATGATTGCCTTTACCATAATAAACTTCACCTGAACACGAATGGTGGAAAATCTCTTGGCACTTATATGAGGAAAGTAAGTGAGTGTGTGCTGAAAATTAAGCCTTCAACTCCAAATGAAACTGACCAACAACACAACGTTACCGACCAAGCAAGCAGAAATCTAAACTACAATGAAAATATTCAGCAGAATTCGCGTTACGGGAGGAACACAGGGAGGAGAATGAGCGACCAACGGAATCTGCACAGAGAAGACTACACGATAACACAATGCCCGAGGAACTATCAGACTGACTACCACAATCACAAATTGAACCACCCAAGGGACACCGATGAAAACAACTGGAATAACCCGAGGGTCACCAACACCAACAACTCGAACAACCATAGGGCCACCGAAACCAGTGGGAACAACCTTAGGGTCACCGCTACCAACAACTGGAACCCCGAGGGTCACTCATACCAAAAACCTGGAACAACACGAGGGTCACCGACACCAACTAATGGAACAACCCGAGGTACAGCAACACCAATAACGGGAACAACCCGAGGGTCACTGATACCAACAACTGGAACATCCCAAGTCTCGCCAACTATAACAACTTGAACTATCCAGCGGGCACAAATATGGTTTATCTGCCTCTACCTGCAAGTGAAAAACATGTAAAACTTTACTGTGAAAAAAGTCTTATATGGTTATTTGGTAAGATAGTTTAGATAGTTTGTGCCAAAAGTTCAAGCAATGAGAGTTTAAATGTTGAAAACACTGTATTCAACGGTACTGATAATAGTTCCATTTGTTCCATTTTATCTGTTAATGTTTAAAGTTTAAGCAATGAGAGTTTAACTGTTGAAAACAATGTAGTTAACGGTAATGAAAATGGTTCCATTAGTTCCATTTTACCAGCAAGGTTTACTAGTTTTGACAGTAAAAGTTTTTCTGTAAATAATAATAGTACCAATAAAAGTTCCAACTGTTCAAATGTACCAGTAAGTTTTACTAATTTTGACAGTAACAGTTTTTCTGTGAATAATAGTGCTTCTTCTGATATCAATAATTGTTCAAATGATGCAAGTCTACATGATGTTTTAGATCCTGATACAAACAAGTCATTAGAACATTCATTAAGCACAGATGATATTGAGTCATGGTTATTAGTTAAAGGAATTCATATTGTGTGCATCTCAACATTCACTATGTTCTTCCAAAGTTAGATGAAATTCAGATTATTCTATCACAAAACTTCAGTATTGAATGTTTATCTTTGTGAAACAATTTTAGACAGTACTGTACTTAAAGTCAGCTCTCTATTCCTGGTTATTCGTTTTCCGTAAAGATAGACAATCCCTTGGTTGAGGATTACTTATTTATTATAAAAATAATATTTGCTGTTATCGCAGAACTGTCCTAGATTCAGAGAATATAGAAGCTCTGTGGTTAGAGTTTATTTTTTTTTAACCCAAAGCCAATTCTACTTTGTTATGCTTACAGACCTCCATCATCTAAAGTAGAATGGGTGGATACTTTTACTGATAGTCTGGATAGATAATTTAATGAAAACAAAGAAACTATCATTCTAGGGGATTTTAACTTTGATTTACTTAAGTCATGTCTTTACTCAAAATCATGGCTTCAACTTATGGAGTCAGTGAACTTCACACAATTTGTTAAGTGCCCAACCAGAATCACAGACCGTACAACAACTCTAATAGATCATGTATTTACAAATAAACCAGAAAATATCATTGAAATAAACACTCCTTCATATTCTTTAAGTGACCACTTTCCAGTTGCCATTACAAGAAAGGGTAATCATAATATGGTCAAAAAGCCTTTTCATAACCATATTGCATACAGATCAGTTAAAGACTTCAGTGAGGATGACTTTCTCATCGACCTTTTAAATCAGCATTGGTCAATATTAACCGCATATGATGATCAGGATGAATGCACTGATTTATTCATAAACATGTTTTCCTAAATTTTACAAAAACATGCACCGCTCAAAAGAAATGGTTCTATCCTTGCATATTGCAGGCAATAAAACAGAGAAATTACTATCATAAAAAACAAAATGTTCCTCATTATATTAATGATCATTTGAATTGTCACAAACAAAATCCTAAACTGCTATGGAAAAGTCTACGTTAATTATCTAGTTTAAAGAGTGATAACCAAACACCCTGTCTGAATGATGAAAATGGAAATATGATATCTGATCCTGTTATTACTGCTAATCTGTTCAATACACACTTCTGTAATATACACCAAACTCTTCTTGTTGACAAAACAATAACGTATACACCATCATATTCCTTTATTACAACAATTAAAAAGAAGCTTTCTAATGTTGAAAATGTTACCATATCTTTGGTATCAGTAGAATTTGTTGAAAGCCAAATAAAATGCCTCGATATTTCAAAATCCACTGGAGTAGTTTAATTTAAATGCCAAATACGTAAAGATATCTGCTTCTTTTATAGCTCCAATTCTTCCACAAATGTTCAATTGAAGTTTCATTCAAATAAATTTCCGAAAGCTTTCAAAATAGCAAAGGTTATCCCTATATACAAAAAAAGGAGATAATCATGACAAAAATAGTTACAGACCAATCGCTACTCTACCAATAATTTTATTAATCTTAGAAAGACATGAGAGTAAGCATTTAAAAACTTACCTTAAAAACAATAAGTTATTTTATCATAGACAATCTGGTTTTCGGGGGAAATCACTCTTGTCAAACGGCTCTTATAAAGATTCTAGATGACTGGATCACAGCTATAGACAAAACTAAATTGTTGGCGCTTTATTTCTTGGCCTATCCAAAGCCTTTGATTTAGTTAACCATGATATATTACTACAAACACTTTCAATGTTGGGTTACATAATAATGCTATAGACAAGTTAAAGTTTTAATTCTATAATTCAAAAGACATTTATCTCTGCAGAACAATGAACTCCCAAGGAAGTCGTAGCTGGTGTGCCTTAGGGTTCTGTCCTCGGTCCGATACTTTTCTTGATCTACATTAATGATTTTCCCTTAGTTCTTTCACATTTAGTTGCTGATATATTTGCTGACGACACAACACTATCAACTCAAAGTAAATCTCTCGACGTAGTTGTTGCCTCACTTACCAATGACTTATTACACGTAGATCAATGGTGCTAACTTAATCACATGTCCATTAACTCTGATAAATCAAAAGTAATGTTTATCAGTTCGAGACATAACAATCGTCAGATTGCTAAAAATATTCCAGGAATTACATATCATTACTCAGAAGTTAATAATTGCTCATGTGTTAAATTGCTAGGTATTACAATTAACAACCGTCTTTCTTGGGGTGATCGCATTGAAAATGTAATAAAGAAATGTAATATATTTCTCTATATTTTATCACGAATCAAATTATTTCTCTCAAATGACAATCGTAAACGTTTTTATAATGCATACATACTTCCACATTTTGATTGGTGTTGTGTTATCAGGGGAAATTGCACAAATAATCTTGAAAAAAAACCTAGTGAAACTTCAGTAAAAGGCTGCCAGGGTAATCCTTGATTGTGATTTTACCAACCATTCATCTGTAATGTTTGCTGAACTTAAATGGATGCCATTTCCCGAACGAGTTATTTATCAGAAAGCCATTCAAATAGTTAAAACATTACTTGAAATGCCCCTGATTATCCAAGGACATCATTTACTTTAACGTCTGATATTCATGCAAGACTCTTACGTTCATCCACTTCATTCCAGTTATATACACCAAAACCGAACTTGGAAATATATTGAAATAAATTTATAATTTTCCGATTCATCAGTTTGGAATTGCCTTCTTTCATATATTCAAAACTCAACGTCTAATCAGCATTTTAAATCCAAGTATTTACGTTGGATAAACCAATCTTAATTCGATGATAACTGTAGTACAATTGCAGTTCGTGAAACTATACAAACTATTTGGATCTTTGGCTGTTCTTCGATACATTTATAGACATATAAATTTAAAGTCCATATTTATATATGTATGTATAATTGTAACATTGAGTTGTTCATATGTAACACACGTTTGTTCATGTTTCATTTCATTTTGTTTATTTCTGAGGCCCTCATGGAAGATTGACTTGCATACATGTACTATGTCAAATGAGTGTTCTCTCTAATTAAAGCCTTTATTATTATTAGTAGTAGTAGTATTAGTTCGAATCCCTATTCGACTGTTCAGTCTTGTCTGATTGAAAACAATGCAATTCGTTTTTCTCGCTCGTGTGCTAGACGTCAATGGGGATATTACCAGTAAGACGAACGTGGTGTGGAGTGCTGGAGCGACAGAGCCAATATATTGATGGTTAGGTTTACTGACCGTCACGAAATATTGATGGTAAAAAACGTTTAGTCCAATCTCATAAATCCATTTACGAGAAGCTAACAAATTGAACGAGGGACAATATTGTATAACCTTATTAAGAGCTAAAGCAAGTTAATTGACATTGTAAACATAACGGAGTTGGAATTAATTATAAACCCCCAGCATGCACATTTTCTAGTCCTATAATTACCGTAAAAGTAACTGCAGAAATTACAACGCTTTACCTCTTCCAACTTGCGGACGCATTTAAACGCATCTGCTTGAGACAACTGCTGGAGACAATTTTTGTTGAGGATAAAATTACTCAAGGTGAGTCATGTTTCCGTGTGTCACATTGAACTCTGTTCAGTATTTATAGAAATCAATAATTAGGCTGTATATGTTTAAGTCGTCTTCTGATTATGTTTCGTATTTAAGAAAGGATTAAATACCCTCTGATAAATGTTTAAATTATTAACTTTTAAAGTGAAACCACATCGTTATTTCCAGAAATTTAGGTCTATAAATCCATAAAGAAGATTCGTTTTCTGAATCTGTTTAACCCTTTCCCTCATATAGACGCTTTCTGACGCTTCTGCAGCAGACGGCTTTTTGAAAACATAGTGACAAATGAAAAAATTGCTCAAAACGAGCAATTTCTCCTTTTGACATAATGTTTTCCACTTTAAGTCATAGGTTATCCATTCAATTATAGAGATATTCTATTTTTTTCACGAAATATGTTCAAAGTAGTCTGCTGCAGAATTGTCATATGAGGGAAAGGGTTAAGCTGTGCATGTAATAATATTCGCTCCCAGTGGCCCTGTGGGTAAGGTATCCGCCTCGGTATCGGGATGTCGAAGGTTTAAACAAAAGTGGAGTCCGTTCTGGTATGGCCGATCGATGGACTCGATAGCTGGTTTAGATAATGGTACCCAATTAACCCTTTCCCTCATAAGACAATTTTGCAGCAGACGACTTTGAACATATTTTGTCCAAAAAAAGAAAATCTCTTTAATCGAATGGATAACCTATGCTCGTTTTGAGCAATTTCTTCTTTTGTCACTATGTTTTCAAAACAGCCTTCTGCTGCAGAGGCGTCAGAAAGCGTCTATATGAGGGAGGAAAGGGTTAAAAGAAGTTAATATTTAAATATTAAAGGATCACGAAATGTTCAATGTTGCCATTGGCAGATAAAAACTATTTATATTATTATTGAAAGTTATAACTTTCAATTGCATGTTGCATATGTATGTGTGCATATGGGAGGAACATATACAAGTTAATATGCACACGTATCTAGTTCCGTTGTGTCTGTGTTGTTGTCGATATCTTATTTTGTTTCCGTTTAAGTTAGTTCATGATTCCGTTATCTTAGTCGAAAAATATCACATTGTTCAACAAAAAATGTTTACGACAGAAGTTCTCTCGCGACTGCAGTTTAATTGATATCGTAATTCAATATATCTATAAAGAGCGTTTTAATGGCACATGGAACAGTCATATAGCCACGTATTGCATATGTTACGTAACTAGATTACAATATTATGGAATGTGAGACTACTTAATGCAGTACATTACGTCAAATAAAGCTTTTACGGTATTCTATCTTACCATACAGTTTACTCTGACAGTGCAGGTGATCTCAGGGGAGAGCTTGCATTTAAGCGCAACATTTCCCTTGGTATCTACTTTCATAAGAATTGCATTAAAAACATATTCTAGCATACAAAACTAAATCATTGATCGTTAAGCGATAGAAAATTGATCCGATCCACAGAGGGATGGAATTGTCTTTCTGTGTGTAGGTGTCATTTTTCAAGGGAAAGCTGTCATACTTTGCTAGGTATAGGCAATACAGATCTTAATATCAATGTACTGTATCCCGGATATATATTTACATTTTCAAAAGTATGACAGACATGTATATGTTTCTAAATGAAAACATATCTATAAAACTGGAAAAACATGGCGAATGGAGTGAAACGCTAAATTTAGAAAACACTTTCATGCGAATTGCATGTATTCGGCATAGAAAATATAATTGAATATTTATACTGGGTTATCTCCCCAGTTTTACAATCCATTTGCACAGGGTTTCATATCAGCTTAACACATAGAACCACTCTTATATGAAAGAAATATTTTTAAATTCCTAAATTAGCCATGTTTTAATTGCTTCATCACACCGTTACTGCACACAGCATTCTGCCAGGCTAACTGATTTATGATCGTCACCATAATTCTTTTAAATCTTCGGAAGGAAGCTTGGCTTAGCCATGATTCGAACTCACCCCTCGGACGACAGCCTTTGTCGTTACCAACTGAGCTTTAGCGGCTCGATAGTGAGCGGAGGAGTCTAAGGTGAGGTGTTTTATACAACTTCGACAGCTTAAGTCTTTTAGTGCGCACAAGTCACACTAATACTTGCAATGAGCAATGAGCTGAGGAGACAGACTAAAGATAAAAAACATTATCAAGTAAATAGTAAACAGAGACAAATAAGCTTTGTTTTATCATAAGCGACGCTTTTTGTCTGTCCATGGAATAAAGCTGTTTATATATGCGATTAATCAGTGAGGAATATAGAGATAGAATATCATCAGCGAGCTTCAGTATAACAAGATAAAAAAAATCAAGAGACACATTTATTAGCTTGATGAACGGGACACTAGGCATAAAGTCTCATACACATCAACGTGAATACAGAATTACCGTATACGGACAAATTATCTATCAACTAAAAGTTCGATGGAGCCGTTGAAGTGTGCGACGTCTGCACCGAATGGCTAATAATTTACAAACAATGCTGATATGTTTGCGAACAGATGTAATGGCTTGAACAAAAAACGCCAGGATATCGCATATTTTTGTGCCAGACTGATAAATTCTCGATGACTATTTTTCTCTTAAGATAAATTGTATCAGCTCTTTCTAGAACTATTTTCGTATATTCGAGTTTCTTCCATATTGCCATTGAAGCTAAGAGTTAAAGGATTAACTGTATATGTACGTTTACTTTGGATCATAACACATACACTATAATATGAGCCGATCCTTGAGAAAACCAACATTATGGACTTTGCGTAATGTATTGACCCTTATTAGCCTGCACAGTCCCCGCAGGCGTATCCGGGCCGACTCATTCCGTCTCAGGGGGAAAGAGGTATAGAGTAATGATTCCTCAAACTTATTGTATAGGAAGTATGTATGTATCACGTTAGTTGTATTGTGTTTTGGGGCATCTGGGGGTCAAGGTCAATGTCACTTTTACTTAAAATAGGAAAACAGTAATATATTCAATATCTTTAGTTACAGTTGACATAATGTAACCAACTTATATTTCTAGTAAGTATTTTAGAAGATCTTTCATGGAATTGTGTATTGGGGCTCCTGAGGTCAAGGTCTATGTTAATTAAAATAGAAAATCGGTAATATATTAAATATCTTTAGTTACTTTTGAGATAATGTAACTAAATTATTAAGTGTGTAATACATATAAATAAATACTTTTATTGGGATTGTGTTTGAAGATCATGGGATCAAGGTCATTGATATTTATTTTTTCTATAAATAGAATAAGGGGGAAAGAAATATCTTGAGTTGCATTTGAATTATTGTGACCAAACTAGTGTGTAGTAATTATTTTCGAAAACCTTTTGTAGGATTGTATTTATTAATCATTGGGTCAACAATTAATACTGGTGTATTTTTGAGTTACTTCGCCGACCACAAACCTATTTGGCAACATGCAGCCTGGCTCAGTAATGATTTAAATGTTTTAAAGACTATGTTTTGTACACCACTACGTCCACTTATTATGCAGTAACTTACAATATTGAACTTTCCATTTTTTTCTTGATAAAAGTGATAAATTTGTCAAATATAGTGATTGGTCAACAGGCATCAATCGGCTTATCTCATTTGGCTTTATATACACAAGACTTAGCTTATGGTATTGACAGATTGTGACAGCCATCTTCCCTACTTGAAGATCATCCGTATCATATATATGAACTCGGATTTATTTCCACATTTTAAATCTTGTTTTGATACTTGAAAAATAGCAGTTGTGTGAGGCTATTATAATACTTAAATATTCTTTCAGAACTTGAAGATTTTTTTAATAAAATAAGTTAAGCGTAGAAGAATAACATTCAGACAAGCGTCCAGCGGTGCTCTTGATAATTTTTTCTTTTTTGTTTAAGGATCCGCTTTTCTCCAAAACTGTAGATACGAAACCAAAAAGACCTATCGTCATATTCAGGATGTATCCGTTATAGATCTACCACAACCTTTGAAAATTGACCTCGCCGTAGTCCTCGGTGTTTTTTCTATCATTCTAAAGAACTAGTTCACGGTCGTAACTTCAGGCATATGTATAATTATTTGAGTCGTTCCGCGAGAAAAACCAACATTGTATCGATCCATTTCAGCCTAAGCCTAAGCATGCCGCGCTGGCGAACTCGGTCAGACACATTTCGCCTCCTGTGGATTTTCTGTTTCAGGAATCATTACTCTATACCTCTATCACACTGAGACGGAATGTGTCGGCCCGGATTAGCCTACTCGGACTGCGCAGGCAGATCTGGACGATACATTACGCAGAGTCCATACTGTTGGTTTACTCTTGGAACATGGAATATGTTTAATTATATGTTAAATGTGTCGTCTTGTTATATATGTCTAAATGACAAATGGTCCATTGTTATAAAGCAAGATAACCCCGGATACTGTAACGGCCATAATGCTATGCATGCATCGTTAGATGAATTCAATTGTTTGGTTGCAATGTGAGGTTGATGTGCTCTCAACATTGGATGCAGTAAAAACGTTTTATACAGCATTTATCAACCTTAATGTGATTGTCCCTAAAACGTGATATCTAAATGTCTATAATGGAACTAAGTCTCTATTTGTAGGGGGCAATTAGCGACGAGAGAAATGTTTAGTACAGTGTGCTCGCGGCAATGCTCGATCAATTACAAATTAATAGTTGGAGAAGAAAATACGATCTATCGAACCTTATCACCTTAGTTCAAAGTTTCCGCTTTATTTATTGGAAGGAACTGGGAATAAACAGGAAATAAGTTGAATTATATATTTATTTTCTGGTATAAGGTAATGCGATAATATAGCTTTATATATCTGATGTACTTGAAACGGATTAAAGAGATATGTGTTCGATGAAAAAAAAATATTTTATTTGATCTATATTTCTCAAATGTGTTCAAAACAAAAAGAACTCATTTTTGTTTTTAAATAGAATGATAGTTCAGATTCAACTAATAAGCAAGCTTAATGCTCTAAAATAGCAGCTCGCCAATTGGCTTGATGTCGCAAAGCGAGGTTATAAAACGACAACCCTGCTTAAAACCCTCTGTTGGTCACTCGCCCAATGACTGTATGCCGAAGTGACTTTATGCCGAAGCCGAAATTAAATAACGACAATCCTGCTAAAAACCATGTGGTGGCAGCTCGCCCAATGACGTTATGCCAAAGGCGTTGGTAATTAACGACAACTGCTGCTTATAACCCTTTTATGACAGCTCGCTAAATGGCTTTGTGCTGAAAGTCGCGGGTAAAGAGCGACAACTCTTCAATGCCATTGTTTTGTATTTCAATAAAAGACCCCTTAAATGGCAGCTACCCAATTTACATTATTTATTCTTTATGCCGAATTGCGATGACAAATAACAATAATCCTGCTTATATCCCTTTAGGGACAGCTCGCCAAATGAAGGCGAGGATTAATAACGACAACTCTGCTTACACTTTAGGGGCAGCTCGGCAAATGGCTTTATTCCGAAAGACAAGAGTTATTCACGACAAGTCCTGTTTACACACCTTATAGTTGTGCCCTGTGTCAGAACATGATAACACCAAATATATGAATATAACTTAATGAATTGAAGAATGCGTGGTTTTCTAACGAGCTACTACGTAAAGATGTGCTTTGAAACATGTCATTAGAACTCACATAATGGGAAACATAAGCATGCCCTTTAATAGGAGGGGACTGTTAACCCCTTCCCACACATAGACCCTTTCTGACACGTCTGTTGCAGATAACAATTTTCAAAACATTGTGACAATAAATAGAAATTGTTTTGAACTTAATTCAATAATTGTTCTTTCATGTTCAAAGGTTTTCCTTGTGTTTTTAAAGTCGTCTGCTGTAGCCTGATTATCTGGTTATAAATAATATAAAAAAAATATGAAACTAACGAAGCATATATTTATTAAGTGTCTGTAATAAGTATCTCGTAAGTATACGCGACTTGGAACAACATTTACGTACGCCGTAATGAAGTACTTTAAACTATATTTATGAATAGTTTTTGCTTAATATAAATATATTAATAACTAATGAGCCGTCTCGCGAGAAAACCAACTGTATGATTTCTGCGTAATATATCGACCCAGATCAGCCTGCGCAGTCCGCGCAGACTGATACGGGCCGAAACATTCCGTCTCAGGGGGATAGAGGCATAGGGTAATGATTCCTGAAAAAGAAAATCCACAGGAGGCGAAAAGTGTCTGTCCGGGTTAGCCTGCGCGGCGTGCTTAGGCTGATCCGGGTCGATACTTTACGCAGAGTCCACACTGTTGGTTATCTCGCAGAACGGCTCACTTGTTAATAATCAATAGTGATGTTAATAGTCGTAAGAATTCAGCAGGGTAAGGGTTAACCCCGACGACCTACGAAACAGATCCAAATGGGAATGCTTTGTTTCTAAGTGTAGCACTGCACCTGTCTCATATCAAGATACATGTTGTGTTAGATTAGATAATAACGTTCACTTCCATCGAAACAATGCTTACACTGACGGTCGTCTAACGCGAGATAATTTGTAATGTCGTCTATCTGCGAAATATCGGCTTAATGCGCTAAGATGTCGACGTGGTCAAATCAAACAATGTCGGCCCCGGAGTGAACGAACCTGCTTTGTTCCCACCAAATCGGTTTGTCGAGTTTGTGTGATTATGGGACTAATTAGGGTCTGGTATATCTATACATCAGTCTTTGGAATTTTGGAATTCCAATTCCCTATACACACATTATTGCTTCCTTGCGGTGATTTACCATTAATTTATTCTGTAGAAGGCATTTAGTTTGACCATTGACAAACGTATCCTTGATCGATTCGCCTTTTCCTAGATGCAGGCAGACTTCCTTTGTTTTTAGTAAATATTGTTACACAATAAAAGCGATTGTTGAAATTTATACTTCATCTCTTTTTTTCAATGTTTTAAACTCCTTCTTATTCAAATCATAATTCCAATTTTGGCTACGTTTTTCCAGCATATCAAGGCTGACGACGTTAAAGCTATTATTATAGAGGTATATAATGAATACCATGATGAATTATCTTTGTCCGGACTATTGTACTTACTGGTGATATAGCACGAATATTTGTGCCCGCTCTAGGGAAATTGTACCAGTTTGCCTTTGTGGATAGTGTAAATACATATCAGCCTTTGTGGATAGTGTAAAACCATATCAGCCTTTGTGGATATTTTAAATCCATATCAGCCTTTGTAGATGTGTAAATCAATATCAAACTGCATCCGACAAAATCAGCACAACAACAATTAAATGTATAAGCTTGTTAGAAATTTCTGTAATAATGTGTAGATCGTGATTAGACTGAGCTTCAGTATCGTACAATCTGTATTTCTCACCAAACCACTCGAACAAAACAAAGGACATAAATGTTAGAATAACTGACCATTATTTAGCACTCCATTGATGTGAACTCCGAATACCCCCGATCACTCTTCATTGGACGATAATTAATAGCTACCATCTGACGGATTGCGTTAAACGATGCATAACTAAATGATAAATATACATTCACACATTCAAATAGTAGAATTATACATATACAGGGAATATTATGTTGCAGTAGCGATATCTGGTTTGATATTGTACTACGAGAGGCGTAGAAAATTGATATCTCGCGAGACCGACGGACAATATCAAATACGATATCGGTACTGTAACATAATTATCCTTTTATTATATAACTTTTAAGACAGAATAAAGGAAAACTATAATACAAATATATATCTTTACATATACAAAAAGAATTAGCGTGTGAACCACGCCCCACTTCCTCATTTTGAATGACGTAAGGTCATATTTCAATGACGTCACTTAATATTTCTTGTTTGACCTAGTCTAGTTTGAAATGCGCATGACCAGCTGCATGTATTTGCACCGGGAAATGCGCAGGTATATAAAACAAAAACACATTAAGGTGCTCGTAGCTCGTTACGCATGGCAACAGGTTAGGCAGACATATGGACAAACAGATAACGTAGATATGATTCTTACAAGTACTAGACTGCTGAATGAAAGCTGGTTGGTAGAAGTCAAATAAAACTGGAAACGATAATAACCGTGTGATAATTTAAAAATACATGAAATAAAAACGTAAGAAAACGGTGTATTATGATAGACAATCATTGACAACAAAAAAATACCTACTTGTACGACTTTCCTTTGGTGTTACGACTTACCTTGGGAATGTTCAATTGAGACACATCAAGCGGAATTTGATCATATCCTCGAGGTTTTGCGATGACCGGAAACATAGATCAGTCTTCGCCTCCACACAGTGCATTTCCCGATCGCTGTTTAGACAATCGTGCGTGCTTTAGATGATAAGTACAGAGTAAGATCATACAGTGCTCTTCATCTAAAATATAACTCTAAGTTATAAGGAACCCCTAAATTACTTCTATTTATCGACGCGTATTCGAGGTATCTCTTGGTTTAAGCTTAACCCATTTGTTGTTGTTTTTTCAGCCTCATTATTCATTTCAACTCAAATGTGGATTAAATCTATGAAAACAAGCAGCAGAGTTCTCGGATGTTTTCAAGAGACTGATCGGTTCCAGGAAATGACCGAGTTAACCCTTTCCCACATACAGCAAATCTGCAGCAGACGACTTTGATATTTACTAAAAAATATGGAAAATCTTTTATATAATTACTGAAAAAAGTCGAAAACAGTGTAGCAAAAAAAGACGTTGCTCGATTTGTGCAATTTCTCCTTTTTGTCACGATGTTTTCAGAAGTCGTCTGCTGCGGATGCGTCTAAATGCGTCTATTTGTGGGAAAGGGTTAAACGGTATATTCGAGTTATACCATGCTCGAGTTATCTCGACTTCATTGTATTGTTTATAGATAATTTATCTTTACAGACAATGTGCGGGTTTGCAAGCCTTTCAACAGCCATCATCATCGTAATTTTCAATACCGTTACGTCACTTCCTGTTACGTCAACAGGACCTACTAAATATGGTGTCATATTGGATGCCGGGAGCAGTAGCACCAAAGTTCGCGTGTACTCGTGGTCAGAAGGCATGCATAGTATACCGAAGATGCACCAGGCATTCTATGAGAAACGTAAGCCTGGTATAGCCGGATTTAACGGACGAATTGAGGAGATCGCCACATACATGTTAGAGATTCTTGGACTTCTTCGAAATGAAATTCCAAACGACAAATGGTCAACGACGCCTGTGTATTTTATGGCAACAGCAGGTAAACCTATTCTTGACGTAGATAACACTAGATTTTGTTCTTAAATGGGTCTTTGATCATTAACCGTTCCCCACGTGAAGACGCTTTTTTTGCGCATTTGCAGCACACGACTTTTGAAAACATTGTGATATAAGGAGAAAATGCTCATAATGACCAATTTTGCAACTTTATTATATAATTATTCTATCATTTACAAATTTTCCATTTTTCGGCCATTATTGTTTCAATGTCGTCTGTTGCAGATATGATTGTATGTGAGAAAAGGTAAAATCCTATGTTGTGGATACTCAAAAGAATCTACTAAATAAGACAGGTTCATTTGAGTGTCACCCTTAAGAATTGTATTGGTTAACAAGAAACATATTTTAAGGGAAAGAATACCACACAAAGCATGTTTAACTCGCCTGCTATGACGACAATTATACTCGTGGCTTCTTTGAAGTCAGGGTTACTTGGAGGCATTACCAACAATGCGTTCATTTCTGGATAAGCGTATTGAAAATATTGATAAATTACCAGAGAACTCCACAATATAAATGAAGTACTGTTGAACACGACGTATACACCTTTACAAAAAAAACCGGTGTCGAAACAAACATAATCTTTCCTTCACATTCGTGTCTTGAAATAAAATACAAGAAAACAGAATAATTTTAAAAAATGATTGCCTTTAATTATTCATATTGCAATTTTCGAAGACAATGTCTCCGGTTGTTGCAGGAAAAATATCACGAAATCTATAATGGATGGGTTACTTTGAAGCATAACCAACAATGCGTTAATTTCTGGATAAGCGTATCGAAAAATTTATAAATTACGAGGTAACTCCACAATATGAACGAAGCACTGATGAGCACGACATAAAACACCTACCAAACATAACAAACACCGGCGTTCGAAACAAATATAATATTCCAACAAATCAGTGTCTCGAAATAAAACACAAGAAAACCGAATAATTGTCTAAAATTATAACCTTTAATTATTCATATTTCAATTTTCGTAAACAAGGTCTCCGGTTGTTGGAGGAAAATATCACGAAATCTATAATGGATGGGGTCGAATCGGTGATGTCGGACACGATCCTGAACCCCTTCATGTACGAGGAGAACTTCGCTCACATCCTTTCCGGGGAGGAGGAGGCGCTGTTCGCTTGGATCACCATCAACCAACTGGGCGATTTCTTTGCCTTCGATGAGTATGTTTAAATTCTAACTTACATCGTACTGTGATATCGATTATCTGTCCACCTCGAGAAACATCATTTGAATTAATATCTTACTTCGAAAGTTATACATGGAAATGTATTAGCACCCAAGTTTTAGTCTAGGCCATCAAACATTATGAAAATTACTGTATTTAACCCTCCCTTTCCAGCATATAATGATTATACAGCAGAAAATACCAGGGAAGGCAAAATGGAACATTGTTATAAATAACCTTATTATTGAAAGGGTGTCAAACATTGTGGCAAAAGGAGCAGTTGTTTATTATGAGCAATTTCTCCTTTTGCCCCAATGTCTTCAAAAGACTGTTAAAACTATTCAGATATGTTGAATAACATGACCACCAGGATGGCTTTGCTTGTTTTCATTGTATGCCTAGAGAGAGTGAATTGAAACTTAGTCAAGTCATATCAAATCAGGTGAGCTTTATAGTACCATCATGGTCCTCTTGTTTCCAACAAGGCGTATATCGAGGGCTTGGCGTGAAACGGTTGTAACTAAAATTGGTATTTTGTTACCAAGGTTAATCACCTCGCAATAAAGTCTTTAAAAGCGTTAAATCATTTTTCTTGGTAAACAATGGAAATTTAGGTGTCATTGCTCGTTCTGAGCAATGGCACCTAAATTTGCATTGTTTACAAAGGGGTTAAAATTGCCCATAAACCAGGGTTTTCAAAACAGGTTTTTAGTTATAACCGTTTCACGCCAAGCTCTCGATATGCAATCAGTGGTTACAGAATGATATCTGTTACATCCAATGATACATATCATACATTACGATCTCAATCTACATACATCTGTGTCTTTGGTATTGCGCATGCGCATTTAACCCTGTCCCACTTACTGTACATCAAATTCTCAACAGACTACATTAACTTTAACTCTTTCAGCGCCAAATTGTTTAAAGTAGACTCTTCCATGTTCAAAATCGGTTATGTCCATTTCTCAATTTATGAAAGTTTTTGGACTATTTTGGTAACTAATAGGCAAACAATGCTGATTTCAGGTGAGACAGCTCGTTACGAGCTGACTCGCCTGAATCTGCATTGTTTACAAAAACCTCAATATTGCCTGTGGCGCTGAAAGAGTTAAAGTTTCCAACTCAATTAATGAATAGAGTTGGAAACATTCTTTGTTTGCAAAGGGGACATTTCTCAATTAGACCAATTTCTCCTTTCGCTACAATGTTTTCAAATGTCGTCTGCTGCATATGCGGCAAAATAAGTATGTATGTGGTAAATAGTAAATAAGGTTTAATACCAATTGACACAATGAAATCGTGTGAAGACGTAAACGCAAAACAGTTTTAACATTATCTGTTTTGCTTCTTCTTTTTTTTTTTTAAGAAAAAAAACTATAACATACAATAGATTAACCAAAACGTAACTGAATAATGTCTGATAATACGAGTATTTCCACATATCAATAATAGAACCGGTAAAATGGACGTCTTGATTCTCGTTTTAAATAAGATCGAATTTATAGATCACGATATATCAGCATTAACACACGTATTTTGTTAACTTGATAAATTCTCCTACGTCTAGCGTTGAAATAAGAACAATATTATCTTAATAAATATGGGGATGTCTCTTACGATTCTAGACCAATTAGATGTGGTAATTTATCCTGTCATGGTCTCTGTTTCATATCGAGTCATGCCACTATAAAACGTGTCTTTAACTAAACTATGTGAACCGAGAAGACACATTATCACACACAAAAATGCCAAATAAAAAAATAATAACATCTGCGAACAATGAGATCTCAGACGAGCCAACATACACACACACATGTACGCCCAGTATCAATCAGTAACAATCAATGTGTAGGCCGTCTCGTGAGAAAATCAACATTGTGGACTCTGCGTAAAGCATCGACCCGGATCAGCCTAAGCATGCCACACAGGCCTACCCGGATAGACACTTTTCGCCTCCTGTAGATTTTCTGTTTCAGGAATAACTATTCTATACATCTATCCCCCTAAGACGGACAGCGCAGTCTGATCTGGTCGATACATTACGCAGATTTCTATCGCCGCAGCTGCATTTTGGGGCATTTTGAGAAAAAATGTGTAGGCACGTGCCTACAGTGCCTAAAGGGAGCTACGCCCCTGATCACTATAACTTCTACTGTTTCATAGTCAGTCATATAAGCTCTAAAGAAACGTCTGAGGAAACGTGTGCGTTTGTATAGGATATCACGGATGAGATGACTTGTCTTACAAATGTAACCAATAAGAAGTTTTCGAGTTTGATTGTTTTATGTTGTTCGTACATAATATCCAAATAAGTCTACGAGGCTTGGTTAATTTTATGTTAGGTCAATAGATGAAAAGCCAAGACATCCGTACCTTTTTTGCATGTAGGGACTGGATAATAAAATGAGGAGACAGATCCCAGATAGTAATAACAGAGACTTGTCGTTGATGATATACTAGCAATATGATTATTTCCTCTCCCGCAAATCTCGGTTTGACAGCTAACACGTTAACTGGGACACGTTACGTGGAACCCGACCGTCGGCAAATACGTGTATACTGCAGAGCTCCAGATAAGGAGGGTTTTACAACTTTTTGACCCACAAATTCGCTCTCATTATCCAACCAAACCATAGTATGTGGGTACACAAAAGAACGTTTAGTTTGAGTACTCACATCATATATGATAAGAGGGTCAACTAAATATTTGAGAACATGCAAAGCGCCCCTTGTCTTGTGCTCTGTAACCTAGTAGCATACTCTTTTCTGGATCAGCATATGCATCTGCGATCGAAACTGCCAATATTTACAACCCCCCCCCCCCCCCCCCCCCCCCACACACACACAAACACACATCCCCCAGCTATTTAAGTGGGCAATGTGATCGAAACTGCCAATATTTACCCCCCCCCACCCCTTACACACACAAACACACATCCCAGGCTATTCAAGTGGGCAATGTGATCAAAACTGCCCATTATTAACACCCCCATCAGATCCCAGCTATTCAAGTGGCCAATGTGATCAAAACTGCCATTATTGACACCCCATCACATCCCAGCTATTCAAGTGGGCAATGTGATCAAAACTGCCATTATTGACACCCCATCACATCCCAGCTATTCAAGTGGGCAATGTGATCGAACCTGCGAATATTTACACCCCCACCCCCCACACACACTCAAACACACATCCCAGCTATTCAAGTGGGCAATGTGATCGAAACTACCATTATTGACACCCATCACATCCTAGCTATTCAAGTGCGCAATGTGATCAAAACTGCCATTATTGACACCCCATCACATCCCAGCTATTCAAGTGGGCAATGTGATCGAAACTGCCATTATTGACACCCCATCACATCCCAGCTATTCAAGTGGGCAATGTGATCGAAACTGCCAATATTACACCCCCACCCCCCACACACACTCAAACACACATCCCAGCTATTCAAGTGGGCAATGTGATCGAAACTACCATTATTGACACCCCATCACATCCTAGCTATTCAAGTGCGCAATGTGATCAAAACTGCCATTATTGACACCCCAACCAAATCTTAGCTATTCAAGTGAACAATGTAATCGAAACTGCCATTATTGACACCCCATCACATCTTAGCTATTCAAGTGAACAATGTAATCGAAACTGCCATTATTGACACCCCATCACATCCCAGCTATTCAAGTGGCCAATGTGATCAAAACTGCCATTATTGACACCCCGTCACATCCTAGCTATTCAGTGCGCAATGTTATCAAAACTGCCATTTGTGACACCCTCACCAATTCTTAGCTATTCAGTGAACAATGTAATCGAAACTGCCATTATTGACACCCCACCAAATCTAGCTACATGTACATGTATTCAAGTGCACAATGTCATCGAACTGCCATTATTGACACCTCAACAAATCTTAGCTATTCAAGTGCACAATGTGATCGAAACTGCCATTATTGACACACCCCCACCAAATGTTAGCTATTCATGTGCACAATGTCATCGAAACTGCCATTATTGACACCCCCACCAAATCTTAGCTATTCAAGTGCGCAATGTGATCGAAACTGCGATTATTGACACCCTCAACAAATCCCAGCTATTCAAGTGCGCAATGTGTTAGAAACGGCCATAATTGACACCCCCACCAACTTCAAAAGGCCGTTTTACTTGTGAAGCCGCTAAAGTATTGTATATTTCTTAATGAAATATACATGGTCGACGTCACGCTAAAACCGACCTTCCGAGGTATTGACATAAAT
>JASEVX010000006.1:54422954-54602954 GCA_031761405.1 Serripes groenlandicus
TTCCGAACATGGGACAGTGCGTAAATATACATGTGAAGACCATGCCGTATTTGTATGTGAAATGTGTGTCATAAGAAACCACCGGACATGCGCAAATATCTCAGAGTCAGCGTTATCATCACATGTGGTTTTAAAAAAGGTTCAGGATGTCAAATTAAGGATAGACGACATTAAACAACGAAAATATGAACAGTTGGAAGTATTAAAAAAGGAACATGATAATATTGCTGAATTACAGTTTTCTCTTTTGGGACAAGTGAACGATTTTCTCGAGCACTCAGGGGGATCACATACGGACAACTTAAGAGTTGCAAAACTGAAAATAATATGCGATTTATCTAAGATCAAAGATAAAGCAGACCAACAGTTATATAATGAACAATTGCTCCATTCCGTAATGAAACTAAATGACAAGAACAAAGCAATCGCTGTTGCGGCTTATATTAACCTTTCCCTCCGAGGAGTCGACTCACATTTAGATGGCCTAAGCAACCACGAGCAACGAAAAGCCAATACGACTGAGTTTGTCGAGAAATTGCGAATTTTGCAGAACAACTGTGCCATATGTCATAACTATAGAAAAGCGAAACCATTTCAAGACATGCAGCTTATGGCCATGATAAAAGATGCTTATTTCAAAGGACCAGAGGTGGAGTCCGTGGCCGTTCAAACAGAATTTTATTCTAAAAATTCAAATGATACAGACAAGTGTACTAAGGGCACGGGACAAGAAAATGTTAATGTCTTATCCGTCGGTGATTCTGTATCCGGACAAGGACCTTATTCAAGAGAAACAGTTAACGTTAGCGGCTCGAGACGACACAAATCTCGAGATGCTTCAAGTCATACATGCTGTTCTGACTATGTTAAACCAGACACGCCTTTGACTAAAAGAAGCTTAGAATTCGCTGGGGTATATAACATTTGCACCAAGGATGAAATTTCATGTGCTGTTTCAGGCATAGTCGTTCTAAACGACAAAAGAATTGTGGTTGCTGATTTCTATAACAGCGAAATCAAAGTATTTGATGAGTTTTTTGGTGTGCTGTTCTCCAAAAAGACTTCTTCATCGCCAATAAGTCTTTGTAATATAGCAGATCGTACAATAGCAGTTGCCTCTACATCGAGAAGACTCAACATATACACAATCACCCATAATAGTGTGATTCACACACGGGGTATTGACATTGGACTCCATTGTCGAGGCATTTGTAATGTAAATGTTAACCAAATTGCAATCCTTTCAACAGGTCTACCTGTTTACAACAACTGTGGCGATGTACATCAAATCAACAGTGAACGACATACAGTTGAAATACAGTACAGACAATCAACTTACGGACGAAGGATAAAAACAATTTCAAAGTTTTCAAAGAAAATAGAAAGTCCAATCTACATCGTAAACGACATCAGTGGTAATATAGTACTTGGAGAAGTGGATAGACTGACAGCTTTTGACCAAAACGGACAATTCCAGTGGTCTTATCAGGGTAACAAAAGCCATAAGCTAGATGGGCTGCAGGGAATGGACATGGACTCTGAGGGAAACATCTACGTGTGCGGCCAGGCGTCAAACAACATTCACCAGGTCTCTTGTTTGGACTACAAGTGTAACAGGGTGATAATACCGTACGTCCCATCTCCTCGGAGCGTTGCTTACGACCCATACCATGACCGGCTTATTGTTGGGAGTGATGGCTGCAAATGCCTTTACGTGTATAACTTTGTTTAACTCTTTTTAGCCACGTGCAGACACATGTTAACGCAACTTCTGCAACAAGTGTAACAGGGTGATAATACCGTACGTCCCATCTCCTCGGAGCGTTGCTTACGACCCATACCATGACCGGCTTATTGTTGGGAGTGATGGCTGCAAATGCCTTTACGTGTATAACTTTGTTTAACTCTTTTTAGCGACGTGCAGACACATGTTAACGCAACTTCTGCAACAAGTGTAACAGGGTGATAATACCGTACGTCCCATCTCCTCGGGGCGTTGCTTACGACCCGTTCCATGACCGGCTTGTTGGTGAGAGTGATGGCTGCAAGTGGATTTACGTGTACAACTTTGTTTAACCCTTTTCCCACCACCTGCAGACGCATTTTAACGCAACTGTTGAAGTTAATATTTGAAAACATTGTGATTAAAAAAGGCGCAACTGTTGAAGTTAATATTTGAAAACATTGTGATTAAAAAAGGAAATTGCTCATATTGAAGAATTTCTCCTTTTGTAACAATGTTTTGAGTTCTATTTATTAATAAAACTCTAATTTATTGGGATTATTTCACCATTTTGCCAAACAAAAATCAAATTCGTTTGCTGCAGATTTAGTTTAACTAGGAAACGGTCAACACTTAACCATGATTCAGACAACATTTGTGTCTCTGCTTCATACGAGTTTTGTAAAACCGAAGTAATACAGAGAAAGTGCACAAAACGAGAGGAAATTCAGATTCAACCACAATGAATCAAGTGTGTACGAGTTTTAACCCTTTCCCTCATATAGACGCTTTCTGACGCCTCTGCAGCAGACGGCTTTTTTAAAACATAGTGACAAAAGAAGAAATTGCACAAAACGTGCAATTACTCCTTTTGCCACAATGTTTTCCACTTTTTGTCATAGGTTATCCATTCAATTATGGAGATTTTCTATGTTTTGACAAAATACGTTCAAAGTCGTCTGTTGCAGAATTGTCGTATGAGGGAAAGGGTTAAGACCTTTCACAGTATTCAACCACCGTAGTTTTATTAATAGCAAAATCTTTCATAAACGTATAAATGTTGTTACTGTACTAATCAATTAATGATATGAGTCTAAATTTTAAGTTTACTACTTGTAACTTCTTTAGTGCTTTGAATGTAAATTGTTTGATCATGATTTGTTTTGATTTATAATAGCATTTTTATATCATTTTAAAACAAGTCACGTCGTGCCTGGTGTAACATATGAGTTAGTATTAGGAATAATATAATGTTCTCGTCACGTATATCGTTCGTGAAACTTAACCCTTTCAAACATTTAGACGATATCTGACGCCTCTGCGGCAGACGACTTTTGAAAACATTGTGGCAAAGGTGAAGTTGCTCATGATGAGCAATATCACCATTTGCCACAATGTTTTCATCACTATTTAATAAATAAAATGGAGATTGTCCATATAATTGAACAGATGTTTTTAAAGTCGTCTGTTCTAGATTTGTTATATGTGGGGAAGGGTAAATCAGTAATGATAAAGACCCACTGGAAGACTCCCGCTACCATCGCAGCAAAAAGCTGTTGGAATGATTCAAGGTGTGTGTGTGTGTGGGTGGGGAGGGGGGGGGGGGGGGGGGGGGGGGGGCTTACCCGTGTATGGATTCAGTCCCTGATGTTAAAATACAGCGAATATACAATATCAGCATTACACGTATTGCTTTATTTTCTCTATCTATAGTAGCTCCCCATACCTGATCATCAGGCACTCATTTCAGGTTCAGAGAGATGTCTTACAATAAATATTATACTCGTGTATCTTTGTAATTGTCGATTTAAGTTTATAAAGAAATCTGAATCTGAATCTTATTTGTTTGTAGATCTTGTATAATGGTAACCCTTTCCCACCTGCAGACGCATTTTGACGCAATAGCAGCAGACGACGTTTGAAAACATTGTGGCCAAAGGTGAAATTGCTCATGATGAGCAATTTCTCCTTTGGCCAGAATGTTTTCAACTTTATTTAACAATTAAGTTATCTTTAATGGAGATTTTTCAGGTTTTGGTCACTATGTTTTGAAAGTCGTCTGCTGCAGATTTGTTGTATGTGGGAAAGGGTTAATGCAAGTGCAAGGAGAAAAAGGATGGTTTTCAGTGTAGCCTACATGTACCCCCTTTTCCGGTGTACAGAAGCATTTGACGCAGAAACCATGTAAATCATGAACCCAATTAAACGTTTTCCACATCCAAATCAGACGACACCGTTACCGCGAACAAAGTGAAAGCTTTGATGAAACTGTACGGATCGCAGTCTCATCCCATTGTTTATTGCGTCAATAACGTAAAAGATAATATACCAAATTGGCTGTTGTGTATACCTAGATCAACCTATGAATGCGCACTATCAGATCAAGACATCCACTGTTGACATCAACTACGTGTATAAGCTTGTCAGAAGGTTCTGTCTACTCGTGTAGAATATGACATGACTGAGAAGATACACATACTGTTCTTGGCCTTCACTATCCCCGGACTCCAACAAGTACCTTTTCGCATGGTCGGAATCGTTTTGGTTTGGCGCGACACTTGACAAGGGCATGTTATCAGATATACACATGTACATAAACATGATTATATATGGACATTGTCAGTTTCATGACCGAAGATAAAACCTAAGATAAACCTCACGTGTCAACTATTTAATTCAATATGACACCTGCTGCCAAAGTTCATAGATTTTTGTCGATTATTTGTCATGGCTTGATATGGATGTCTACATATTGAGTAAGGATTATGGGGTATGACATGTTAGTACGGGGGTATATCGTTATACCCGCTCAAAATCATTCATACAATCACAACATTTACTCGGACCGTCGCCTCGGTAGTGTAGTGGTAGATTGTCCACATCTGGTGCGGCAGGTCCTGGTTTCGATTCCAGGCAGAGTCAAACCAAAAACTTTAAAAATGGTATTGATGGCTTTCCATCCATGTCGCGCAAGATTGTTGGATTAACATTACGACTGGCTCGCCGGTTTCAGGAAACTTCGGCGTAAAATGGCGTCAGACACCATCCAAACAAACACATTTAAATTAACTTAAGCCCCGCCATGCCGCAAAAGGCCAGTAGCATGTATGCAGAGGTCAACAATAATCCGGTCGTTATAGCGATAACCCTGCCCAGGTTTAAGGTATATCGATTTATGGTCTTATTGACTCTCTATTACGGGATCATATAAAGGTACAATTGCGAATTATGGTCTTATTGACTCTCTATAACGGGATCATATAAAGGTACAATGGCATTTTAGGGTCTTATTGAATCTCTATAACGGGATCATACAAAGGTACAATGGCGTTATAATGTCTTATTGACTCTATATAACGGGATCATATAAAGGTACAATGGCGTTTTATGGTCTTATTGATTCTCTATAACGGGATCATACAAGAGAAAGTTGATGCAACGCATCAATGTCGCCGGATATCCATAGTGCAGTTATGCATAACACTAACATTATAGTAGTTGAATAAACAGTTATCAACTGAGGGGCATATTGGAACATCAGGGGTGGGGTCAAGTGAAAATGTATCATAACTTGCATTCTTTTGTCAACGAAGTGAATGATAATTGAAGCCTTTCATTGTTTATGATCAATCTCCATTCCAAAGTAGGTTGACCATACACACAACCAACTAATTATTGATCATAAACAGTAACGGAAATGAGTAATCTTGCCAATCATCAGTCTTAGTATGTATACAGTGCTTTCATTAAGGAATAATTATAAGATTTGTGAATTCCACATACACTTTTCAAGATGTTTGTCAGAATATTTGAATTTTATTACTTTTCAATAAAACCACAAAACAGACAATTTAGGATTTGCATGCAATAGCACGTCATTTTACCTTTTCTCTATTAAAGTCAACAGTGGACACCTTTGCAGCAATCTACTTTTAAAACAATGAGATAAGGGTTAAATTGCTGAAGACATGAGTTTTCTCTTTTTCTCAAAATGATATTAGCTTGGCATCCTAATTATATCATACTTTAACAAATGTTGAAATGTAGTTCAATATTTATAAATTAGACCACCTTCGAAATATAATATCAACTAAACAGTTAAATCTCATTGAAATTGTTGTATAATTTAAACTTAATTTCGAACATAAACTGAGCCCTACAACATGTTAATTTATTTTAATTCTTTCCTTCCTTTTTTATAATGAAAATAACAAACTACTCATGTTTTAAAATTATATTATGATGAGCGCCCTTGTGTCAATGATGCATAACAATATGCAGATCGGAAGCAATATGCCTTTAGGAAATTAAATGACACATTTAAAATTGTCAAGGACGAAATAATTTTGTACGAAATACCCGATTCTTTCTTATTCGCAGAGGTGTCGTTCTTGAAACTCTCTTTATAGGCAGAGAGTGTTCGTTCAAAGTAATTTTTCTATTAAAACCAGTTTTATCTCGGTTTGTTCTTGTTTGTTCTTTTCTTCATTTGTTTCGAACCAAATAAACATTTTAAATCACCTATGATTTACTATTTTCAAGTGAGTGTAAAAAGCGGCTGTCTGCAAAGGAGATTGATCTACGCGGTTGGTATTCGCAAGTCACGCGATCAACAGTTTTAGCTTAGAAACAGTTCATATTTTAGATATACATGGATAAACATTATAAAATGCCTTCTTTATAAATCAAGACATCTCTTTGAACATGAAAATAACATTCAGTAAGTTAAATTTCCATTAAAAGGAGAATATTCGACATCATTTTCATCTCGATATTTACACATAACAAACAGGTGCGCGTATGTAAACAAATTAGACTGTGCGACGTAAAGGTTGGTAGTTATCGCCTTTTGATTACATGTAGTATATAGTGTAAAATAAAGTATACCAGTCTAGCTAATAGGGACTTTTTTGTCTTCGTAAACAAAACAAAAAAACATAAATACGAGTCAAAATAAAGAAACTGAAAATACCTAAAACATCGGAATATTTATTTCATTTTAAAAGTGTCATTACTTAGTGTTTTTAAACAACACAATTGTAATATGTTCAAGACATCTAAATGTGTTTCTTTCTAATAATAATCCCCCTCCCATGTCATTTCCGAAAACCTATTAAAGATAGAAGTCGCGGGCTTCTGCCCGGCGACTAATAAAGGAACAACGGCGTTTTATGGTCTTATTGACTCTCTATAACGGGATCATATAAAGGTACAATGGCGTGTTAGGGTCTTATTGACTCTCTATAATGGGATCATATAATGTTACAATGGCGTTCTAGGGTCTTATTGACTCTCCATAACGGGATCATATAAAGGCGCAATGGCATTTTATGGTCTTACTGACTCTCTATAACGGGATCATATAAAGGTACAACGGCGTTTTATGGTCTTATTGACTCTCTATAACGGGATCATATAAATGTACAATGGCGTTCTAGGGTCTTATTGCCTCTCTATAACGGAATCATATAAAGGTACAATGGCGTTCTAGGGTCTTATTGCCTCTCTATAATGGGATCATATAACTGTACAATGACGTTTTAAGGTCTTATTGCCTCTCTATAACGGGATCATTTAACTGTACAATGGCGTTTTAAGGGTCTTATTATTGACTCTCTATAACGGGATCATATAACTGTTCAATGGTGTTTTCGAGACTTATTGACTCTCTATAACGTACGGAAGCGTCCTGGTGCCAATTCATAATGTTCTATAAAAAAGAATAACTCCTACGTAGGAGATAAAAAAGCCTAATTAGGACTTTGAAACTCCTACGTAGGAGATAAAAAAGCCTAATTAGGACATTATAACTCCTACGTAGGAGATAAAAAAGCCTAATTATGACTTTGTAACTCCTACGTAGGACTTTGTAACTCATACGTAGGAGATAAAAAGGCCTAATTAGGACTTTATAACTCCTAATTAGGCTTTTTTTTTATCTCCAACGTAGGAGTAATAAAATCCTACGTAGGAGATAAAAAAGCCTAATTAGGACTTTGTTACTCCTACGTAGGAGATAAAAAAGCCTAATTAGGAGATAAAAAAGCAGCCTTATTAGGACTTTGTAACTCCTACATAGGACTTAATAACTCCTAATTAGGCTTTTGTATCTCCTACGTAGGAGTGATAAAGTCCTACGTAGGAGATAAAAAAGCCTAATTAGGACTTTGTAACTCCTACGTAGGACTTTGTAACTCCTACGTAGGAGATAAAACAGCCTAATTAGGAGTTTATAACTTCTACGTAGGAGATAAAAAAGCCTAATTAGGACTTTGTAACTCCTACATAGGACTTTATAACTCCTAATTAGGCTTTTTTATCTCCTACGTAGGAGTTACAAAGTTTTATTTTAAAAACTCCTAATTAGACTTTTCTTTCTCCTACGTAGGAGTTATACACTCCTAATTAGGCTTTTTTATCTCCTACGTCGTAGGAGTTATAAACTCCGAATTAGGCTTTTTTTTTTTATCTCCTACGTATGAGTTATAAACTCCTAATTAGGCTTTTTTATCTCCTACGTAGGAGTTACAAAGTCCTAATTAGGCATTTTTATCTCCTACGTAGGACTTTACAACTCCTACGTAGGAGATAAAACAGCCTAATTAGGACTTTATAACTCCTACGTAGGAGATAAAAAAGCCTAATTAGGACTTTGTAACTCCTACGTAGGACTTTGTAACTCATACGTAGGAGATAAAAAGGCCTAATTAGGACTTTGTTATTCCTACGTAGGACTTTATAACTCCTAATTAGGCTTTTTTTTATCTCCTACGTAGGAGTAATAAAATCCTACGTAGGAGATAAAAAAGCCTAATTAGGACTTTGTTACTCCTACGTAGGAGATAAAAAAGCCTAATTAGGAGTTTATAACTCCTACGTAGGAGATAAAAAAGCAGCCTTATTAGGACTTTATAACTCCTACATAGGACTTAATAACTCCTACGTAGGAGATAAAAAAGCCTAATTAGGACTTTGTAACTCCTACGTAGGAGATAAAACAGCCTAATTAGGAGTTTATAACTTCTACGTAGGAGATAAAAAAGCCTAATTAGGACTTTGTAACTCCTACGTAGGACTTTATAACTCCCAATTAGGCTTTTTTATCTCCTACGTAGGAGTTACAAAGTTTCATTTTAAAAACTCCTAATTAGACTTTTCTTTCTCCTACGTAGGAGTTATACACTCCTAATTAGGCTTTTTTTTTTATCTCCTACGTAGGAGTTATAAACTCCTAATTAGATATAAAGTCCTACGTAGGAGTTACAAAGTCCTAATTAGGCTTTTTTATCTCCTACGTAGGAGTTATAAACTCCTAATTAGGCTTTTTTATCTCCTACGTAGGAGTTACAAAGTCCTAATTAGGCTTTTTTATCTCCTACGTAGGAGTTATTCTTTTTTATAGAACATTATGAATTGGCACCAGGACGCTTCCGTAATAACGGGATCATATAACTGTACAATGACGTTTTAAGGTTTCATTGCCTCTCTGTAACGAGATCATATAACTGTACAATGGCGATTTAAGGTCTTGTTAGTCGCCGGGCAGAAGCCCGCGACTTCTATTTTTAATAGGTTTTCGGAAATCACATGGGAGGGGGGATTATTATTAGAAAGAAACACATTTAGATGTCTTGAACATATTACAATTGTGTTTGTTTAAAAACACTAAGTAATGACACATCTAAAATGAAATAAATATTCCGATGTTTTAGGTATTTTCAGTTTCTTTATTTTGACTCGCATTTATGTTTTTTTGTTTCATTTACGAAGACAAAACAGTCCCTATTAGCTAGACTGGTATACTTTATTTTACACTATATACTACATGTTCTCAAAAGGCGATAACTACAAACCTTTACGTCGCAGTCTAATTTGTTTACATACGGCCACCTGCTTGAAGCGTGACTCGCGAATACCAACTGCGTAGATCAATCTCCTTTGCAGAGAGCCGTCTCTTTACACTCACTTACAAATAGTAAATCGTAGGTGATTTAAAATGTTTATTTGGTTCGAAACAAATGAAGAAAAGAACAAACCGAGATAAAACTAGTTTTAATAGAAAAAATACTTTGAACGAACACTCTATGCCTATAAAGAGAGTTTCAAGAACGACACCTCTGCGAATAAGAAAGAATCTGGTCTTTCGTACAAAATTATTTCGTCCTTGACAATTTTAAATGTGTCATTTAATTTCCTAAAGGCATATTGCTTCCGATCTGCATATTGTTATGCATCATTGACATAAGGGCGCTCATCATAATATAATTTTAAAACATGAGTAGTTTGTTATTTTCATTATAAAAAAGGAAGGAAAGAATTAAAATAAATTAACATGTTGTAGGGCTCAGTTTATGTTCGAAATTAAGTTTAAATTATACAACAATTTTATTGAGATTTAACTGTTTAGTTGATATTATATTTCGAAGGTGGTCTAACTTATAAATGATTGGACTACATTTCAACATTTGTTATAGTATGATATAATTAGGATGCCAAGCTAATATCATTTTGAGAAAAAGAGAAAACTCATGTCTTCAACGATTTAACCCTTAACTCATTGTTTTAAAAGTAGATTGCTGCAAAGGTGTCCACTGTTGACTTTAATAGAGGAAAGGTAAAATGACGTGCTATTGCATGCAAATCCTAAATTGTCTGTTTTGTGGTTTTATTGAAAAATAATAAAATTCAAATATTCTGACAAACATCTTGAAAAGTGTATGTGGAATTCACAAATCTTATAATTATTCCTTAATGCAAGCACTGTATACATACTAAGACTAATGATTGACAAGATTTCTCATTTCCATTACTGTTTATGATCAATAATTAGTTGGTTGTGTGTATGGTCAACCTACTTTGGAATGGAGATTGATCATAAACAATGAAAGGCTTCAATTATCATTCACTTCGTTGACAAAAGAATGCAAGTTATTATACATTTTCACTTGACCCCACCCCTGATGTTCCAATATGCCCCTCAGTTGATAACTGTTTATTCAACTACTATACTGTTAGTGTTATGCATAACTGCACTATGGATATCCGGCGACATTGATGCGTTGCATCAACTTTCTCTTGTTGACTCTCGATAACGTGATCATATAACTGTACAATGGCGTTTTAAGGTCTTATTGACTCTCTATAACTGTATACAGGTAAATTGGCGTAAGACTAATGGGGTTAACATTTTAAAATGTTTACATGTTAACAGACAACGTAGGCTCTGTTAAGACTGTGGAAATGCTTCCGCTCGCCCGAGTCTTCACTGTACGAAGATGCATTAAACCCTTCCTACATATAGACGCCTCTACAGCAGACGACTGTTGAAAACCTTGGCTCAAAATAATCAATTTCTCTATTTGCCACAATGTTATCGACTATTTTCAGTAATTATAAATAGAGACTTTCCTTATTTTTTACTAAATGTCTTCAACGTCATCTGCTGCAGATTTGTTGTATGTGGGAAAGGGTTAAGAACCCAAATCGCTAGACGCGGCTCAACAATATTCAATGTTTCCGTCATGTAACGAAGGTCATCAATCGGAACTTCTCGGGTAATACCGTCATCCATCACCATGACGGAATTACCCGAGGAGTTCCGATTGGTGGTGAAGCATTTATCACCGAGGTATTCCGATTGGAAGGCCATGTGTTGCCTGCATTTTTCGAAACAACTTCGGAATTTGTCATTGTGAAAAATGGAGTAATCTCTAATGTCGTCTTCTACTGCTGTGAGCAAATGCGTCTTGTAAGAAGGAAAGGGTAATACGATATTTTCGTTTAATTGTTTTCATGGATTTAATGTACAATTGTGAACTATGTAGACCAAAATCAGGCCGCACGTTTGTGAAACGGAATGTGGTCTTCATTTTTTCGTTACTCAATTTGATATCATTTTGTTTGTAAATTCTATTCCTTAAGCATGAACTAATTTGTCAATTTAAGGTTGCTGGAACTAAGCGCGAACAGGTTTTTAAAATATTACAAAAGTAGATAAATGATTAATTTTTCCTCACTGATAAACTAACACAAAGTCAGCAAGAAATTATTGATTCTCGCACTAGTGCTCATGGTGTATTTTAGCATGTTCCCCATTTGTTACACTATGAAAGAAAGACTTCTCTTTACGATTTATTGTATATATACTAGAGTATGTATTGAGTAAATTATTGGTTGTATCCCTTTATTTGATAACTTGTGTTTGTTTGGTATTTTACGCCGCTTTCAACAATTGTTCAGTTATATCACGGCCTTACTTATGTAAGTTACCAGTAGTACTAGTCCATTAATCCTGACATCAGCGAGTCAGCCAAAATGCTAAACACATCATCCTGAGCACTGTTTAGGGATCGATTACTACCTTTTTAAAAGTCTTTGATATGATACAACCAGGGATCGAACCTGCGATCTCAGGCATCCTAGGCGGACGATCTACAATTACACCATTGTGGTAGTGTACTTAATAGCATGCATTCCGTTTAACTGTATCGCTTTGCGTTTTTATTGTCACTGTTGAAGCAATCATTGATGGTTTAACATCATCCAAACAAAGCGACATGCTATAACCGTAAATGAATCTTTAACCGGTCAACTTCCGGTCAGTCTTTTGTTTACATTTACCTAACATTATTCACTGTTACGGTCACGAAATCCAAATTGTTTCTAGTATGTGTCTTTTACGCCGTTTTCAACATTATTTCAGCTATATGACTTATTCATGATCGTTGTGAACACAAACCAGTACAATGCTAGGAATATTGTGGCTTGCGAAAGGGCACTTCACCATGAGCACCGCGTCGCGACTGGGGACGCCCGGTTCCAAATCCAAATGTACAATGAGTGTTGTCGAGCGGCCGTAGCTCATGAGATGAGAACTATCAAACCAGGGTTCGTGGGTTCGAGACCCGGCTCGGCACTTCATGAATATCGTTGATTGATAAAAGTCATCCTGATTAGCGATATTTCAACAATGGGTTAAACAGATAGACGAGCTGGCTATCCTAATATAACTGAAATGCCGTCAAATACAAATAAATTAATCAATTAATTAATCAAACAAACAAACAAACAAAGTTCCTTTTAGCTTAATATTATTTTGACGTATTTACAGGTAAGCGTGTTGTACATTGATTGCGGATCCTCTCATTATATGAGAGTGCAGTCTCAGGTTAGTCTATTCATATTCTGTTTTATCTTGTCGAGCGTATATATATACATGTATTAAGTGTATATATAATGAATACATGTATATGGGTTCAAACAACGAGAACATAAACGGAACAGACACGTGATTATCGACACGTTTGAATAAGACATTTATCTTTAACAATTTCCCACCTGCCAGACGCATGTTGACGTATCTTCAGCTGACGAAATTTGAAAACATTATGATAAAAGAAAACATTGCTCATGATGAGCAATTTCTCCTTTGGTCACGCTATTTTCTATTGTATTAAAATATCATATTTTAATTTATTGATTTATGTATTTCCATAGTTCTGCCCAGCTGTTATTAAAGTCGCCTGGTGTAGAACTGTTGTTTGTGGTAAAGGGTTACTTTACCGTAGACATATTGTTCGTAACTATTTCCCTAGAAACTTTCGGATATGCTGATTCTTGTAACCGCTGAAACGAATAATCTCTTTTTTTAAAATTTTATTTCTTTTTCAAATCTGTGACAAAGTGTGCTTCTCACGTGCCCGAAGTTGTTTTCTCTAATGTTATCAAAGCAAAGGACATTCTTTATTTTGTAACCAACTGGATACAATTAAAGACAGAATAAAGCGTATAATGGCATTTTCGGGAATGACGTCATTTCGTAAAATTGCTGAGCTTGAGTACGATAATACGCTTGTAAATCCACTCGCACAGTTCTCATGAAATGTCCCTTTCGGTGAAACGACATCATTTGTAAAACCTTTCCCACAGACAAACCAAACGCTCTTTGAAATATCTTCAGCAGACGACGTTTGTCACCAAGAAAAGCTGCTTATGTGACACTAGAACAATTGTCAGTTCAAACAAACCAATCCAGGTATATCCTTGTAAAATGTTCACATAAAACTAGGAAGCGTTCAAAGTAACAGTAGAACTACTGTCAGTTCAAACAAATATATATACATGCAGTATTGTACTGTTCTCACATCAAACAAGGAAACGTTCAAAGTAACAGTAGAAATATTGTCAGTTCAAATAAACCTATACATGTACACACTTGTACAGTTCTCACATCGAACAAGGAAACGTTCAAAGTAACAGTAGAAATATTGTCAGTTCAAGCAAACTTGTACACGTACACACTTGTACAGCTCTCACAACAAACAAGGAAACGTTCAAAGTAACAGTAGAAATATTGTCAGTTCAAATAAACCTATACACGTACACACTTGTACAGTTCTCACATCGAACAAAGAAACGTTCAAAGTAATGGTACAAATATTGTCAGTTCAAACAAACGTACACACGTACACACTTGTACAGTTCTCACATCGGACAAGGAAACGTTCAAAGTAAGTTAGTAACAGTACACATATTTTCAGTTCAAATAAACCTATACACGTACACACTTGTACAGTCCTCACATCCGACAAGGAGATGTTCGTGGTATGGGTCATATTCAACACAAACAGGAGAGCGGATGTGGGGAATGATCACTCTGTTACAGGTGTCGTCTAAAGACGACACCTGGTGGATAGTCCCTAAACTGTAACTACATGCGTAGATGTTGCCTTCTGGATCCATGGTCATGCCGTGTATGTAGTTTGTCTTGTCATTTTTGTGAGTTCTGTAAAACCACTTCAGGCTACCGTTGGTATCAAACGCACTTATTTGATTTTTCTCTCCAATTATAATGTTGCTCTTGAGGTCCTTTAGCAAATATATTGGCGTGTGCACTTCTTTAGCAAACGAAGTAATAGAGCTACTAATTGCACCGTCGAGTACTTCTGCACAATGTATTTCAATGGTATCATCATTCGACAAATTCCAGACTGCGGACCGCCAAGGGTTGTATGCTTCTTCTATAATCCATATAGCTTGTTTGACAATCGCGATCAAACTTTTGACCATTGAAATATCTATTGGTAACGTCTGACCGCTCAGCCATTGGATTTTTCCCGGGACCGTAAACGGCATAGCGTAACTCCGTATCAACGTCTGATGAAGCTGTAGATTCTTCAATAACACAACGATCCCCGTCTACCAATTTCACTTCATTGGTGTCAATTTCCGAATCTGTCTGAACCTCAACATCTCTACTCTTGCTATTTTTAGTCATCTCCATGGATTTAAATAGTTTACCCAAACTTGTGTTTTCACCTTCATTCACACTTTCTGTGTCGACTACGTTATCTTTGATTTGGTTTAGTAATTCGAGTTTCTGTGAAATATGCACAATTTCATTTACACTTTCTATGAACAGTTCATTCTCACTTTTCTGCTTCTCAATTAACGATTCATTTTCTAGGCAAAGTTCTATATGTTTGGCATCAACCATAGATTTCTTTTCATCATTAAGATGTAGAATAGTTTGTAACATTTCATTGTTCCTGTCTTGGACAACATCTGAATCTTCCAAACTGTTCACGTAAATCTGTATAGCTTGAACCTTTTTATCAAACGCACCAATAGTGTGATTGTCATTGATTCGATTCAGATAGCCCTGTATATCTGCAAGTATCGTTGATCGCAATAACATATGCCGTTTCTTTTCGTTAGAAATCATTTCCATTTGATTATTTTTTTGCTCCTTTATGCTTTTCAATCGAATTCTCGTTTCATTCACCTTACTCAGAACATCATGTGCAGATGACTGTATTTTTGTTATTCTTTCAAAGTGTCGATGCTTCTTTCTTGTACACACTATACATATCATCTCAGCATGCTCTTCGCACATATATCCATGCTGAACTTCGTATGAAGCACACAAGATAAGCTCCTTGAGTTTTCGCAATGTGTGTGTATCAATAGTCATGGGAAGTTGATCTTTATCAAAGGTTTTATGGTTCTTTAGAAACTCATTGTCCAAGTGACTATCCATACAAGATTTACACAAATATTCCATGCACTCTACGCAAAATGTGAGGGTTCTGACAAAAGTAATGATATAAAATCAAAATTATAAACGATCGTAAGAATCATCAATTTTAAACATCCAAACGAAGCTTTACATGTGACGTAACTCAGATATCATACGTTTACTACTTGACGAGAAGCACTTAATATAAACACATTATAAAGATAGTGTCAACCTTTTGTGTGTGTCTCTGTCACGCACGCACCATGCTACACATAACTCAGTCTAACACGAAAATCGCCTCTGTGGGTTTTGAGAAGAGCGAAGAAGATTCAGACAATCAGAATCTCCCCTGTGCGACATCTGGTGAAAGAGGCATTCTGGAAACCTCTCGGTAAACTATTTGATTTAAAACCAACTATACCAGTTTGAATTCCGATTCTTTTTAACTTTAGGGTAGAACAACCTTAATGGTTTCGTTGATTTCCGTATAAAGTCTTCAGAGATTCGTATTGTTCGTGGTCATACCGATCATTTCAATCACAAACTACCGACTTGTCCACGAACAAAGCCGATTACATACGGCTTCGGAGAATATCGCTGAACAAAACTGATCACAGACACACCAGGTTGAACGTGTTAATTTTGACATTGATGATGACATTTCAATTCAAGGGTTATACAGGACTCTAGATCAAAACATAACAAAGGGTGAATTTGTTTCGTTTATGCATATTTTCTGAAATGACGGGAGTGGAATAGGTGTCATACGACTGTAAAGTCTTCACTCTAACCAATCGCGATATTGATTAATGTGGAAACTCCTACTAGTCAACATGAATGGGAATCTCTTTACCCTAATATACACCGTTTAATTGGAAAGAGATATACGGGAACACGTTTAAATGTACTAAAGATGCAGACGAAAATAGATTCATAGATTTGGGAGTATGGGCTGGGTGACGGCATGGCACATAATCTTGTAATGGAGTAATTGTGTGAAGTAATATCAAAATCTAATTAAGCATGTGGAAGATACAGCCCGGACACGAAATTGCGGACGGACACTTTCACATCCCAAACGGTGACATGTGAAGTAGATGGCTTGGTGATATGCATGACACATCATATAGAATAACTGTGCGAAGTTTATTAGAAATATATTCAAGCATTTGAAAGATACAGCCCGGCCACGTAATTTCGGACGGACTGACGTACGTGAGCCAACCTATAGTACTCAAACTGGTATCCGACCGTTAGGGGACTAATTATCTTAACATTGCCAACTCGATAATGTCTGTTTTCGTAAACAGCCGAGTTTGACTCTATTCCGAGCGTTTTGCATTGAATTATAGCTAAAACAGCAAGCATAACGACAAAACAAATATGTTATATATATTAACAATTTCTCAGTTATATCCAGGCGTTTCAAAGGTAAATTACCAGTGCTACTGGTTCATTTATCCTGACACCGATTCAGACTTAATGTAACACCACAATTCTTTACTACCATTTTAAAGTATTTGGTATGACGCTGTCGGTGATCGAATATGCGACCCCTCACTCGAGGCGGACGCTTTATAACTACACCCGAGGCGGTCCATACAAAGTACATGCTTATCTGTCAACTTTTACTTTATTTCTTAATTTAGAAAGTGTCCATATGAGGGAAAGGTTTAGCAAGGCCTAGACGCGACAAAATCCTGATAAAGAAAAGAATCGTGTCCAATTTTCAATACAATACCAAGTGGTGATATCTGATATGGTATTTAATCCTTTCCTTAACAAAAACAAATCGGCAGCAGACGTTTTTTAAAAACATATGTGTAAACATATGTGGAAAGAACCTCCCATTTAATAAATAAAGTAAACGTCGAAAGTTAAACATATGTAATTTGTATGAACCATCTCGGGGTATAGTAATAGAGCGTCAGCCAAGGTTAACGTTTATCTTTTATAGACCTATCTAATTAAAGTTTTCAAATGTCGTCTGCTGTAAAATAACCTGCATACGTTGCAATTAATCTTATCAAAAACGGTCACATGATATCGAGGTCGGTGTAATGGACCCCTTTGTACTTATGCAAGTTGACGTATGAATAGCTCGTGTAGTCGGGGACATATATATACATATCATATATATGGGAGTATCTAGTGCTGTGTTTACGATAGAGCAGTACGCATAACAAGTCCATATACAAAATGGCGGAATCAGAATTATCACAAACTGAATTTAAAGATAAATCTGCGTTTGAATTGATTTGTGATTTGTGTCGATTGGACGATCTAAAGGTTGAGGCTGTGAAATACTGTGTTAAATGTATGGACTGGCTGTGTAACAGTTGTTTAAAGAGGCACACGAATAATGCAGTTTTCAAGACTCATACAACGGTTGATAAGGACGGACTACCATTAACCATTACGCCACAAACATTACAAAGACTTAAGGATGCTATCTTTTGTAGTACACACGAGGTTCAGTTTGAATATATGTGTAATGATCATATGGAGTTGATATGCCAAATGTGTTTAAGGAAAAAGCATAGAAACTGCAATCAAATATCACAGCTACAAACATCGGTAAAATCCGTGCTCAGCGAAGTACAGTGCAATAGGACACATTTACGAATTATAACAGAACGACACAAAGAACAAATTCATACTATTTCTGAAGAACATGAAAAACAAAAGAAGTTGAGATCAAGTATTGTAGCAGACTTACTAGACTTTCTCAAACGATTCGATGAGACAGACGATAAATCTAAGTTTGAGACAGAAGTTCAAGTGGCACATTCAGTTCTGAAAACATATGAAAATATAGCTTTTCTCCAAGACAAAGGCGAAAACTTGTTACAGGCTGTGTTGTTTTTGAATGATGATGAAAAAAGTAGCGTTGTCGCGAACTACGTTCAACTTTCTCTTTGTGAAAACAAACTTGTTGACAGTGAAAATAGAAGTGATTTCAAAAGTAATTTTACTGGAATGCCAAATCGATTGGAAGAAGTTAAAAGTATCACGACAGAATTCGTAAACATCGATTTGTCTCAAGGTAATAACGAATGCTGGTTTACCCTTTCCCATATACATCAACACTGCAGCAGACGACTTTGAAAACAGTTTGTCAAAGATATAGACACTCTCTTTACAGGAAAGAACAATTTTGAATATGGTTTAACAGATTGTGACCAAAAGATAAATGGCTCATCATGAGCAATTTCTGTTTTTGCCACAATATTTTCAAAAGTTGTCTGCTGCAGAGGCGTCAGAAACTTCACTGAGAATAGAACTTCAATATGCGACTTTTTTTGGGATCAGCAAGTTTTTTTCTGTCTCCTCCTACGCCATTATTTTTTTTTTATTGGTGGTACTTTTTCAAATACATTCAAAGACTAAAAATGGATGTAGAACGTATAGACAATATGAAATAATGGTGAACCTCAACACATTTGTTCAAGTCATTTTGATTGGTTGAAAAACATTGGTTACACTTATATATTCATAGATATACCTATAGCATTCTCTTCTGAAATCATTCATCCTATTTGATTTCCCTCCCAAATAAATGCTCATTTGGATTGTTGAAGCCAGCTTCATGAGTAGAAAAAACACTACAGTGACTTTAAGCTTCCCTTGTATGCGACTGGTGCAATTTGGGAATTGTGTTCTCATAAAGAATTGCTATGTGTTCATAGAAATGTTTCTCAATACCGTTGCCAGGATTACCCTAGACATCTTAATTGGCGTGAAACATGGACTCAGGGGAGCAGGGCTACTTTCTCTGATATGACGACAGTGAAAACGTTTCAAATCTGACATAATCTACATTTAACGTTGATGTTTAAGGCTTTTTTTAAATTGGTGAAAACATTGGTGAAACAAGCAAGTCGATGGGGCATGTTTTTCGTCAACTCCCAACGATACTCAGCCAATTCATGTGAACAATACGGGCCCACATGTCCCTCTTGTATTACGTATTGTTCGAAAACAGAGAACCTTTGCACGGAACCCTCACTGTTCCAGGAAGCAGTGAACATCATGCACTTATATGGTGTTGGCTTCGAAGAAACAACAAGCTATCCTAATCGCCTCATTGCTTTGAAAATAACAATACTTGTTCACCATCATTACCTCCATCAACAGACACAAACACATAACTGTGGCTTGTTAGAATTATGGCCCCTTTTTGACATAGAATGTTGGTTAAGTTTTTCGTACCACCCTACTTTTAACCAAAACTGTAAGTGTTATTTCGTTGAAACTTACAATATTTGTGCACTATCATTACTTCCATAAACAGACAAGAGGACATAACTCTGTCAAAGTTTTTGTAAGAATTATGGCCCCTTTTCAACTTATAATTATTAAAAATGTTCGTACCACCCCACTTTGTTCAAAACCATTAGAGATAGAGCTTATAAACTAACGATACCTATTTACCATCAACAGACAAGAGTACATAAATCTGTGAAGGTTTTTGTTAGAATTGTGGTCATTTTTCGACATAGAACACTGAATCTTAGAACAATCCAATTATTGACTTAACCCTTTAGGATATTGCTGTGAAACTTTGAATACTTGATTACCATCCTGACCCCATCTGTAGACAAGAGAAGGTAACTATGTCATCGATTTGTTTTGCCTTTTACTGCAAAAAGGTTTTGTTTTATTGTCATTAAACAACAAAAATATTGTATTTGAGAACACTAGGATCAAAGTGATTGTCATTATAATCATAAAACAAAAAAAAGGTATGGTGGGCCTAGATATCTGACCGACGGTTGTGCTATTTTGGTAGTAGGTCAGCTAAAGATCGTTATTGCGATACTATTTAAAAGTCATCCAGATATTACAGAATATTTTTTTTGTAAAGATTGCACGATACATAATATAAAATAGAATTGGCACAGCTGCAGATAAACATGTTTACTTCACATTAGCTAATTTGGTAGGAGGTCACCTCAGAGATATTGAGATGAACCTATTTCAAAACGAGACTGCTACCTTAACCCTTTCCCACATACATATGCAATGAGACATTTCATCTTTTGCCACAATATTTTCAACCTTATTCTTTTTTTTATTAGTTTAGAGTTTCAATATGTTTGAACAACATTTTCAAAGTCCTCTGATGCAGATTCTTGTATGAGTTAAAGGGTTAAAACTTTTGACAATCATGTTCGATTTCGGTTTTTTGATAGAAGGTCGGTCGCGTTAGAATGCGCGTATGTGAAGATTAAGAAACACTAAGGAATTTTAAAATTTTAAAAATTTGTTTTATCTGATCTGATTGTTTTAAATGATATCGTTGGTCTTTCTCTTCGAATGTATAGCAAGTCCGTTTTTTATATCGTGCGATTACATTAGACATAAAAACCGAGCATGCGCTCAGCACTATTGAATTGTTATTAGGGTCAATTCAAGACGACCCTTTATGTCCAATATGTGTACATCGAAGTATTTTGGTCTGATTTTAATGAGATTGGACATATTAGTTTGAAAGCATATATTGATACATTTGGATAGAAAATTGGGGATCATGTATAATGCAAGAAAGCATAAACCCCGAAGATGGTAATTGTCATTTTGAACGAAATCGCGCTCGGACGAAATTTGTTTTTTCACATACTTTACATTCACTTTCAAACAAGGTCAAAATACTAAAAACATTTTCAGCGCATCATATACATATTTACAAGGAATTCATATTCAATGCATTTTGGTTAAGGTAGTCACACATTTCTTTGCAAACAAAGCTTTTTCAGGGAGTATTTGGCAGGGCCGCGATTGTATTTCGCGTAATTTGACATGTAATAATATGAAAAGCAATAGCTTGTGTACGTACATGCTTCTATATTTACAGACTCCGCTCCGAAGAGTGTAGAGCCAATACGCACATACAAGGACGCATCGGTCCAGACGCAACGTATCGAATACACATCTACATCTACAGAAACTGATCGTCAGCCAGATGATGCCGTATCCGGAGCTCGACAAAGCGACAATAAGCAAAATGAACAGAAATGCAATGAAAGTAAGACTAGTCTGAAAGATAAGTGTGATTCAAAGGCCAGCTTATTAAAGCGTACTTTAAAATTCGACGCTTGTTACAACGTGCGTCTTACTGAGGAGACGGAGTGTTCTATTTCTGGTATCGTTGTTTTAAATGACGGGCGGATTGTAACAGCGGATAGGTCAAACCGCAGTTTAAAGGTGTTTACTAGCTGTTTGAATGTACAGCTTGTGCATGAATTAAAATGGAGACCCGTTGACTTATGTGCAATAGAAGCAGACAAAGACATTGAGCAAGTTGCCGTCTCTTTCAATCATCGTCGAGTCGAAATATATGCCATTCACGCTGAAACGATAAGACATTTAAGAGGATTCAATTTGTCTCTTCACTGTAGGGGAATTTGTCATGTCGCTGGAACTACTATCGCCATTTTAGTATCAGATACAGAAGCGTTCAGTAAAAATGTCATTTTCCCGCGTATAAACAGCACTAAGAATACTATAAGTATACAGTTCAGAGATGTAAAAGGTGGAAGCATAAATAGCTCTATTGATGTGTTCAACAACGAAATCCACTGTCCTAAATATATTATAGCAGACAATAAGAATAATATCCTCATAGGTGAAAATAACAAAGTTAGTGCATTCGATACCAATGGCGATAGATTATGGTTTTATTATGGACACACGATTAGTGACATACTGGGCATGGCCATTGATCCAGAAGGCAATATCTATATTTGTGGTGGTGGATCGGATAACATTCACCAAGTGTCATCTTCAAACCTTTATAACAATAGGATTGTTATACCCTACATACCATCTCCGTGTAGTATCGCATATGATCCTCTTCAAGAGCGCCTTATAGTTGGTTGTAAGAAACTTAATCAAGTTTGCGTTTTTAAGTTTGTCTAATGTGACAATTTTGACATTATCAGTAGTTCTGTCTGTTCGTATGTTTCTGTATACAATCAGTTGACCAACTTTCATTTATCACACTGTGTCAATCTTGATCTGCGGTGCTTGTTTGATCAGAGTTTGAACTGTTTCAAGATGTAGAATAGACTCAACTATTCATTAAAATACTCTAGTTTTCAAGTTGGCCGATTTAAATTTTCTTTTGCACAAGTGAGCTATTGTGATCACATTTTACGTCACACGTCGTCAACAATTGCGTTGTTAACACTCTACAGGCAACAGTTTACATCCAATATTCATGAAAGTTTATCAGAACATACGGCTCCATTTAGGTTACAATACATAAATTCCATCTTTGTTTCCTTTCCATGTAAGTCGACCAGTTTCAGTCCTCAATTGTCACACTTTCGAAGTTTTTCACGTGTATATAACTAGTTATCATTGAAAAGAGTTACCTCTAAGCATTAAAACAATCCAAAGAAAATGAAGGGGTGGGGGTTCCTGCAATATGCAAGAAAGAATTCACCTGGCGAAAATGGTTACCGTTATCCGATATTTTGGACCAAATCTGGCCCGGACAAAACCGATGTTTAGCATTCTCTTTCAAACAAGGTAAACAAAATAATCAATAATTTACAGAGCATCCTATATACATTAACAATTATTTTAAACTCAATTTCATATATTCAATGCAGTATGGTGGTGGTATACACTCATATATATGTATTTTGCATGATTGTACCTATAGGTCATGCCCGTTCATAAACTAGGTCACTAGGCAAATCGAAGGAAAATATTGTAAACACTCTTAGAGACCGCATGTGTCGCTCCAGCAAGTTACATCTTTGTCATGAATGTTTGTCTTGATGATATCTAGGCCAAGTTCGAAACTGGGTCATGTGAGGGCAACATCTAGGTCACAAGGTCAAATTGAAGGAAACTCTTGTTAACACCCTGGAGGCCTTATTTTGAACTTACGCCTAATGAAACGTTGTCAGAAAAATTGTCTCGATGATATCTAGGTTAAGTTCAAATATAGGCTACTAGGCCAAATTGAAGGAAAATCTTGTGAACACTCTAGAGACCGAATTTCGTGACCGAAACTGTCAGAATGTTTGTATTAATGATATCTAGTCCATGTTTGAATATGGGTCATGTTGGCTCAACACCTTGGTCACGAGGCTAAATTGAAGGAAAATCTTGTAAGAATGGGCATTTTGATGATATCTAGGCAAGGTATATAACATGGCTATAGTCCGGTCAGAAACTATGTCACTAGGCAAAATTAAAGGAAACACTTTTTACACTCTAGTAATAACTTACCTGACCACAAACAAAAGTTATTGTGATTTACTAAGTTGTTGGTATAACTCAGGTGAGCGATCCAGGGTCACCATGGCCCTCTTGTTTAAATGACGTTACGTATGTATTTGGGTTCCAGTTGAGTTAAAATATAGATTTAATCAAACCTGAGCTTCATCCAATAGACACTGAAACTGAATTTTACATACATAACGTTTTATCATAACCCTTTCAAGCATGCTGCAGACGACTTTGAAAACATATGGGCTGAAATATAGTTAATCGCAATAAATAAAAGTACAATTATTGCAATCATTATGAAAAATGGAAATACGCAATTTCTCCTTGTTTCCAAAAGTCGTCTTCTGCAGAAGCGCCAAAGTAAGTCTACAAGTTTGAAATGGTTATGATGAAACACAGCATATATCGTTGTTGCTACTCTCTATTTGCAAAAGCATTAGTTAAACAACATATGCCTGTGCAATTGGTGGCAGAGTGTTTCGGCAATTCATTTCCTCTTCATGGCATATGCCTGTAACTTACCCTTTCGTTTGATTACCTTTACTATTTGAGTCGCTACGCACATCTACTGAGTAGTCAGGGCCTAATTGACTCTCTATAACGGGATCATATAAAGGTACAACGGCCTTTTAGGGTCTTATTGAGACTCTATAATGGGATCAATAAAGTTACAATGGCGTTTTAGGGCCTTATTGACTCACTATAATGGGATCATATAAAGTTACAATGGCGTTCTAGGGTCTAATTGCCTCTCTTTAACGGTATCATATAAAGGTACAACGGCGTTTTAGGGTCTAATTGACTCTCTATAATGGGATCATATAAAGTTACAATGGCGTTTTAGGGTCTTGTTGACTCTCTATAATGGGATCATATAAAGGTACAACGGCGTTTTAGGGTCTTATTGAGACTATATAATGGGATCAATAAAGTTACAATGGCGTTTTAGGGCCTTATTGACTCACAATAATGGGATCATATAAAGTTACAATGGCGTTCTAGGGTCTAATTGCCTCTCTTTAACGGTATCATATAAAGGTACAACGGCGTTTTAGGGTCTAATTGACTCTCTATAATGGGATCATATAAAGTTACAATGGCGTTTTAGGGTCTTGTTGGCTCTCTATATTGGGATCATATAAAGTTACAATGGCGTTCTAGGGTCTCATTGCCTCTCTTTAACGGTATCATATAAAGGTACAACGGCGTTTTAGGGTCAATTGACTCTCTATAATGGGATCATATAAAGTTACAATGGCGTTTTAGGGTCTTATTGACTCTCTATAATGGGATCATATAAAGGTACAATGGGGTTTTAGGGTTTTATTGACTCTCTATAACGGGAGCATATAAAATACAATGGCGTTTTAGGGTCTTATATACTTTCTATAACTGTACACAGGTATATTAGCGTAAGAGTAATGGGGTTAAATTTTATATATTTTTTATCGCCAAAAAGCGTGCATCTTAGACCCAATTACACGTTTACAGACAATGTAGGCTCTGGTAATGACTCAGTCACATTTGCTTTACGGCTAGGATACGGCGGTCGTAGGTCCCCGAAATCGAGAGATACATGCGGTGGCCTCAGGGTCACCCTTGGGCGTATTCCTATCATTTACAACAGGCCGTAGGGGTCGTCATGGGTTTATAGCGCGGAGTTATAACTTTTTTCAATTCTATGTTCGCCGTAGCAATTAGACACGCCTAAGCCATGCCGTGGAGCAAAAATAAATCAAGAGTGATGATTCAGCGCGAGAAGAGTTTTCAATTTCTGCCAAGGCTAATAAATGATTCCTTTTTTCCTCACTGATAAACTAACTGCAAGAAATGATTGACTCTCGCACCAGTGCGTATGGTATATTTTAGCATGTTCCCCATTTGTTCTAATATAAAAGAAAGACTACTCTTTACGATTTGTTGTATATATACTAGAGTATGTATTGAGTAAATTATTGGTTGTATCCCTTTATTTGATAACTTTTGTTTGTTTGTTTGGTATTTTACGCCGCTTTCAACAATTGTTCAGTTATATCACGGCTTTACTTATGTAAGTTACCAGTATTACTGGTCCCATAATCCTGACATCAGCGAGTCAGCCAAAATGCTAAACACAACATGCTGAGTACTGTTTACGGCTCGATTACTACCTTTTTTAATGTCTTTGATATGATCCGACCAGGGATCGAACCTGCTATCTCAAGCATCCCAGGCGGACGCTCTACAATTACACCATTGTGGTAGTGTATTTAATAGCATGCATTCCGTTTAACTGTATTGCTTTGCGTTTTTATTGTCACTGTTGAAGCAATCATTGATGGTATAGCATCATCCAAACAAAGCGACATGCTATAACCGTAAATGAATCTTTAACCGGTCAACTTCCGGTCAGTCTTTTGTTTACATTTACCTAACATTATTCACTGTTACGGTCACGAAATCCAAATTGTTTCTAGTATGTGTCTTTTACGCCGTTTTCAACATTATTTCAGCTATATGACTTATTCATGATCGTTGTGAACACAAACCAGTACAATGCTAGGAATATTGTGGCTTGCGAAAGGGCACTTCACCATGAGCACCACGCCGCGGCTGGGGACGCCCGGTTCCAAATCCAAATGTACAATGAGTGTTGTCGAGCGGCAGTAGCTCATGAGATGTGAACTATCAAACCAGGGTTCGTGGGTTCGAGATCCGGCTCGGTACTTCATGAATATCGTTGATTGATAAAAGTCATCCTGATTAGCGATATTCCAACAATGGGTTAAACAGATAGACGAGCTGGCCATCCTAATATAACTGAAATGCCGTCAAATACAAATCAATTAATCAATTAATCAATCAAACAAACAAACAAAGTTCCCTTTAGCTTAATATTATTTTGACGTATTTACAGGTAAGCGTGTTGTACATTGATTGCGGATCCTCTCATTATATGAGAGTGCAGTCTCAGGTTAGTCTATTCATATTCTGTTTTATCTTGGCGAATGTATATATATATACATGTATTAAGTGTATATAATGAATACATGTATATGGGTTCAAACAACGAGAACATAAACGGAACAGACACGTGATTATCGAATCGTGAGATTAAGACATTTATCTTTAACAATTTCCCACCTGCCAGACGCATGTTGACGTATCTTCAGCTGACGAAATTTGAAAACATTATGACAAAAGAAAACATTGCTCATGATGAGCAATTTCTCCTTTTGTCACGCTATTTTCTATTGTATTAAAATATCATATTTTAATTTATTGATTCATGTATTTCCATACATGTAGTTCCGCCCAGCTGTTATTAAAGTCGCCTGGTGTAGAACTGTTGTATGTGGTAAAGGGTTACTTTAACGTAGACTTATTGTTCGTAACTGTTTCCCAAGAAACTTTCGAATATGCTGATTCTTGTAACCGCTGAAACGAATAAATTATTTATTTTATTTCTTTTTCAAATCTGTGACAAAGTGTGCTTCTCACGTACCCGAAGTTGTTTTCTCTAATGTTATCAAAGCAAATGACATTCTTTATTTTGTAACCGACTGGATACAATTAAAGACAGAATAAAGCGTATTATGGCATTTTCGGGAATGACGTCATTTCGTAAAATTGCTGAGCTTGTGCACGATAATACGCTTGTAAATCCACTCGCACAATTCCCATGAAATGTCCCTTTCGATGAAACGACATTATTTGTTAACCCTTTCCCACAGGCAGACGCTCTTTAAAATATCTTCAGCAGACGACGTTTGACAACGTTGTGACAACAGGAGAAGCTGCTTATGTGACACAGGGTGATTGTATTTAATACACTCACCCTGTGTGACAGTATAACTAGTGTCAGTTCAAACAAACCAATCCAGATATACCCTTGTAAAATGTTCACGTCAAACTAGGAAGCGTTCAAAGTAACAGTAGAACTATTGTCAGTTCAAACAAACCAATCCAGGTTTACCTTTGAAAAATGTTCTCATCAACCTAGATAGCACTCAAAGTATCAGTAGAAGTATTGTCAGTTCAAACAAATGTATATACGTGCAGTATTGTACTGTTCTCACATCAAACAAGGAAACGTTCAAAGTGACAGTAGAAATAGTGTCAGTTCAAACAAACATATAAACGTACACACTTGTACACTTCTCACATCAAACAAGGAAACGTTCACAGAAATATAAATATTGTCAGTTCAAACAAATCTATACACGTACACACTTGTACACTTCTCATTTCCACCAAGGAAACGTTCAAAGTAATAGTAGAAATATTGTCAGTTTGTATAAATATATACACGTACACACTTGTAAAGTTCTGACATCAAACAAGGAAACGTTCAAAGTAACAGTAGAAATATTGTCAGTTTATATAAATCTATACACGTACACACTTGTACAGTTCTCACATCGAACAAGGAAACGTTCAAAGTAACAGTAGAACTATTGTCAGTTCAAACAAACCTATATACGTACACACTTGTACAGTTCTTACATCGAACAAGGAAACGTTTAAAGTAACTGTAGAACTATTGTCAGTTCAAATAAACCTATACACGTACACACTTGTACAGTTCTTACATCGAACAAGGAAACGTTCAAAGTAACAGTAGAACTATTGTCAGTTCAAATAAACCTATACACGTACACACTTGTACAGTTCTTACATCGAACAAAGAAACCCTCAAAGTAACAGTAGAAATATTGTCAGTTCAAACAAACCTATACACGTACACACTTGTACAGTTCTCACATCGAACAAGGAAACGTTCAAAGTAACTGTAGAAATATTGTCAGTTCAAATAAACCTATACACGTACACACTTGTACAGTCCTCACATCCGACAAGGAGATGTTCGTGGTATGGGTCATATTCAACACAAACAGGAGAGCGGATGTGTGGAATGATTACTCTGTTACAGGTGTAGTCGAAAGACGACACCTGGTGGATACTCCCTAAACTGTAACTACATGCGTAGATGTTGCCTTCCGGATCCATGGTCATGCCGTGTATGTAGTTTGTCTTGTCATTTTTGTGAGATTTGTAAAACCACTTCAGGCTACCGTTGGTATCAAACGCACTTATTTGATTTTTCTCTCCAATTATAATGTTGCTCTTGAGGTCTTTTATCAAATATATTGGCGTGTGCACTTCTTTATCAAACGAAGTAATGGAGCTACTAATTGCACCGTCGAGTACTTCTGCACAATGTATTTCAATTGTATCGGCATTCGATCTACTGCTTGTTTCTGCAATCAACCCAGACTCATCTAAGATTTCTGCACTCGTCACTAACATCATAATAGTGTTTTTAGACTGGGTAAAGATACCCCTACAGTTAAGGTTAAGGTCAAAGTCACTGAAACACACGGCGTTATCTGCAAAGACAGTGAAACATTGAAGCTTTTTATTACCAAAAGATATCGCAATCCTGTCCTTATCTTCATCTGTTACACAAATGGCGTATGGGCTCCAATTTAACTTGTGTACAAATCGAAGTTCGAGATATTCATTGTAAACTTTCATACACTGGTTTTCCCAATCAATCATGACTACTCGTCGACTTTTCTTCAGCACACAAATACCAGTAATACAACAGGCTATTTCGTTATCCAAACAGACGTTGTAGGTTCCGACAAATTCCAGACTGCGGACAGACAATGGTTGTATGCTTCTTCTATAATCCATATAGCTTGTTTGACAATCGCGATCACACTCTTGACCACTGACATATCTATTGGTGACGTCTGACCGCTCAGCCATTGGACTTTTTCCGGGACCGTAAACGGCATAGCGTAACTCCGTATCAACGTCCGATGAAGCTGTAGATCCTTCAATAACACAACGATCCCCATCTACCAATTTCACTTCATTGGTGTTAATTTCTGAATCTGTCTGAACCTCAACATCCCTACCCGTGCTTTTTTTAGTCATCACCATGGATTTAAATTGTTTACCCAAACTTGTGTTTTCACCTTCATTCACACTTTCTATGTTGACTACGTTATCTTTGACTTGGTTTAGTAATTCGAGCTTCTGTGAAATATGCACAATTTCATTTACACTTTCTATGAATATTTCATTCTCACTTTTCTGCTTCTCAATTGACGATTCGTTTTGTAGCCAAAGTTCTATATGTTTGGCAACAACCATAGATTTCTTTTTATCATTAAGATGTAAAATAGTTTGTAGCATTTCCTTGTTATTGTCTTGGACAACATCTGAATCTTCCAAACTGTTCACGTAAATCTGTATAGCTTGAACCTTTTTATCGAACGCACCAATATCGTGATTGTCATTGATTCGATTCAGATAGCTCTGTATATCTGCAAGTATCGTAGATCGCAATAGCATATGCCGTTTCTTTTCGTTAGAAATCAATTCCATTTGATTAATCTTTTGCTCCTTCATGCTTTTCAATAGAATTCTCGTTTCATTCACCTTGCACAGAACATCATGTGCAGATGACTGTATTTTTGTTATTCTTTTACAGTGTCGATGCTTCTTTCTTGTACACACTATACATATCAGCTCAGCATGCTCTTCGCACATATATCCATGCTGAACTTCGTGTGAAGCACAAAAGATAAGCTCCTTGAGTTTTCGCAATATGTGTGTATCAATAGTCATGGGAAGTTTATCTTTATCAAAGGTGTTATGGTTCTTTAGAAACTCATTGTCCAAGTGACTATCCATACAAGGTTTACACAAATATTCCATGCACTCTACGCAAAAAGTGACCGCCTCCACACTGTCGCCGTCAGGAAGACACACGTCACAAAACACTTTCTTAAGAATATGTTCCATATCGATGTCAGTGGCATTTGATTCAGCCATCTTGTTTGATATCGAATCAAATCATTGTGTATGTTGATAATCTTGCCTAATGTCAACAAGAAGACTGCAAATATAAACATTACAATGAAATATGACTCATACATTTATATTTAATGCATGTCACTCGAAAATTGACCTTCGACACTTTTCGAACAGGGCTGATCCAGATAAGCATGGACTTCCGTGCAGTCTGTTAAGGATCATCCCTGCTTGTCATCTTGTCGTCCAAGCATCATCGAGGGTTCTGAAAAAAGTAATGATATAAAATCAAAATTATAAACGATCGTAAAAATCATCCCAACGAAGCTTTACATGTGACGTAACTGAGATAACAAATGTTTACTACTTGCCGAGAGGCACTTAAGATAACACTTGATAAAGATAGTGTCAACCCTTTGTGTGTGTCTCTGTCACGCACGCACCATGCAACACATAACCGAGTATAACACAAAAATCCCCTCCGTTGATTTTGAATCCCAAAACAATAAGATATTGAGAATCCTGATGATAAGATGGATCAATATGTAGAAAGAATAACCTTTAAATAGATGGAATTAAGACATTAATCGTAAATTTGAAAGCTTCGATTTTAGCGTGTAAATTTTCCACAAATATAAACAAAGATGGTGATTTAAGCACGTGACCCGATACTATGATATGATTGGATAATTATAAATCTGAAGAATCTCCCAGATGATATAGTTTAGAGTACGGCTCGCTCAGCTTAGCTGAGATCCTAAACAAGTCCATAAAATAGTTTATGTAGGCATCAAATAACCTTTACAACATTTAGTATCAATGGTAAGAGAAATAGACCCATTAATACAAATACATAGCTCTAAAGTCCAGCCCGGCCGGGTAGCTCAATTGGTAGCGTGTCTGACTCGTGATCTGGAGGTCACGGGTTCGACACCCGGTTGCGGCGACATTCTTTCGGGCGATTTTTCCATCGCCTCTCACCTCTGATCTATGTGAGAAAGTAGTCAGTGGCTTCGAAAGAATGTTGTGTAAGTACTGGTGTAGGAAAGCCAGGAAAACATGGGTAGGTGCACTAACCGCCGTGATATGACCAAAGCTGTTGAAAGCGGCGTTAAACTCCAAACAAACAAACTCTAAAGTCCTTGTAGTATCATGTAATGCTGATTATAAATTAGATATATCGTTTCATGTAAAATCAAAATCAAATATTCCCTCAACTGAGTGCCTTAAGAACAGCTTCAATTTATCTTGGAATATATATAAAGAGATAAAAACAAAAGATTCTGAATTAGAACGGTTCGCAATTGTAATAAATGTCATTCAAGTCCACTCTTAATAGGAAGTACACTGGGATATATTCGCACCTTATTTTATCTCTACATTTTGCAGTATTATATGTAAATCGATCTTTCTTTTCTTATTTTTTGTTTATTTTCTGTTTACATTTGTGTATGATTTTATTAGATAGATATACTTAGTAATACCAGGTATATAATTTCATAAATATTTCTATTCTTAATTCTCTGCACGCTAAGCTATTGTCATCTGCAGCACTTTTTTAAAATTATGTTCTAATGTCTAAATAGTTGCCGTAAAAGAATCTGAGTTCCAAACTGTTTGGATCACCGATCAGCCCCATGTGTTGTGGGGCGTGATCTGGACCCAAACTGTTTGCATTGGTCATCATAAACGGTTTACGAAATCTGCCGTTAGCGTGCAAGGAGTTAAGTTAATAATTATAATCTCTGTGGATCAAAAACAAATAATACAAATATTACTAACACAAAACAGTGTAGGGTTGAAAGGAGGATGGCCACGACCTCACTTCAACCTATGTACAAAGTTATACCAAAAAAAATGAACAAAAAAACGAAAGAAAAAAAGACAGCTTCAATTCGTATATCTAATACATACTGATGTTTACTACGATACTTAAAGTTGAAGCCCTCTTTTCCTCATTTCTTCTTAATTCAAGTTCATCACTATGAGTATAATTATTTGACAATAGTTATTCTCATGTAAATCTTTAAAACTGATCCGAACAATGACAAATGAACTTTTCCACGAGCAAACCAACATCATGGACTTTGCTTAATGTATCGACCCAGATCAGCCTGCGCAGTCTGCACAAGCTAATATGGGGGATAGAGATATAGAGTAATGATTTCTGAAACAGAACACAGCAGGAGGCGAAACGTGCATGTCCGGCTTAGTCTGCGCGTAATGGTTAGGCTGGTCCAGGTCGATACTTTACGCAGAGTCCACACTGTTGGGTTTCTCGTGGAACGGCTCATATTACTAATAAGACTGGTATGCCCATGACATATAAAACCAATCACAACATTTCATATTCATTAACTCTTCAGCACCTTCATCATTCAAGTAATCTTAAGGAACTTAGTTTATGGTATAAATCGGCGTGTTTACAACGCCATCTTGTACAGCCGAACTTTCTTTAAATACACGTGATTCAACCCAATGGCACATCCCCATAATATCTTTAACAACGTTGATAAAAGGGTTGATCTGTTTGTCTGTTCTTAATTATCAAAAATCGTTAATTCGACTGTTTACTCTGTAGCATCCCCATCTGTATGCATTATCACCCTACTTAGGAATTATGTACGTGGCCGTCATATCTCAAACGAGATTGACTATGGATACAATTAAATCGTTAAGTAACTGATAGTGACATTCGCAGTGCCGTGAAAAGCTTATTTTTCAGGTGAGCAATATAGGGTAACAGTAGTCCTCCTGTTAGAACTAGTTCTCGATTTCATTTTTGTCCTGCAATACTTTCCAATGTGACTTTCATAAATGTAATTTTCCTCTTTAAATGAACTGATAAACGGAGATCAGGTCACATGCACTATGATAAACGAAATTGAACAAGTTAATGGAGTATTGCAAGCAATACAAAAGTCCGCTAATGGACGAGGGCAGCACACTTTGTATTGTATTTTCAATTTTGGACACATCGTCTAGTAAAGGAGAAGAATTGTGTGTACTATCAAATCCATTTAAGCATGTGGAAGATACAGCCCGGACACGAAATTGCGGACGGACAATGTCTGAGCCTTAAGTTTGACATCGACCTTGGAAATAGGTGGCCGGGTAATGTGCATGACACATCATCTTGTTATTGAGAATAATTGTGCGAATTAATATCAAAATCTTTTCGAGCATGTGGAAGATACAGCCCGGACACAAAATTACGGACGGAAAATGTTTGAGCCAAAAGTGTGACAATGACCTTGGGGGTAGGTGGCTTGGTGATGTACATGTCACATGATCTTGTTATGGAGAATAATTTTAGTGAAGTAATTGCAAATCCATTCAAGCATGTGGAAGATACAGCCCAGACACAAAATTGCGGACGGACAATGTTTGAGCCCAAACTGTGACATTGACCTTGGGGGTAAGTTGCTGGGTGATGTGCATGGCACGTCATCTTGTTATGGAGTATATTTGTGTGAAGTAATATCAAAATATAATCAAGATTGTGGAAGATACAGCCCGGACACGGAATTGCGGACGGACATTGTTACTTGGTGATGTGCATGACACATCATAGAGTTACGGAGAATAACTGTGTGCAGTTATATCAAACTCTGTTCAAGCATTTGAAAGATACAGCCCGGCCACGTAATTTCGGACGGACGCGAGCAAACCTATAGTACTCAAACCGGTCTCCGACCGTTAGGGGACTAATTATCTTAGCATTGCCAACAAGATAATGTCTGTTTTCGTAAACAACCGAGTTTGACTCTATTCCGAGCGTTTTGCATTGCATTATTTCTGAAACAGCAATCATAACGACAAAGCAAATATGTTATATATATTAACAATTTCTCAGTTATATCCAGGCGTTTCCTAGGTAAATAACGAGTAAAACTGGTTCATTTATTCTGACACGGATTCAGTCTTTATGTTAACACCACAATCCGTTAATACCATTTTAAGGTATTTGCTATGACGCTGTCGGTGATCGAACATGCGACCCCTCACTCGAGGCGGACGCTCTATAACTAAACCCGAGGCGGTCGATACAAAGTACATTGCTTATCTGTCGATTTTTACTTTATTTCTTAATTTAGAGCTTCTCTTCAGTTTTATATAATTCAACATCAAAGTGTAATACCTTTTCTCAGTTGCCAGACGCATTATTGAAAACAATGTCATAAATCCGGGAGGTACATGTACAAGTTAGCCTTTTCCAACATCCAACAAATATACAGCAAACGACTTTGAAAACATACCCGAACGTTTTCGAGAACTCCCTTTAAATGAAAGAACAAAAAATGAATAGAGTTGAAAACATGGTGACAAAAGGAGAAATTGGTCGTTTTGAGTAATTTCTTCTTTTATCGCCATATTTTTAAAAGGACGTCTGCTGCGGAGGCGTCAGAAAGCGTCGATATGAGGAAAAAGTTTAGCAAGGCCCAGACGCGAAACAATCCTGATAAAGAAAAGAATCGTGTCCAATTTTCAATACAATACCAAGTGGTGATATCTGATATGGTATTTAATCCTTTCCTTAATATAAACAAATCGGCAGCAGACGTTTTTTAAAAACATATGTGGAAAGAACCTCCCATTTCAGAAATAAAGTAAAAGTCGATAGTTAAAAATGTAATTTGTATGAACCATCTCGGGGTATAGTTTATAAAGTGTCAGCCAAGGTTAAAGTATATTTTGTAATTTTGTATTGAACTATTTCCTCAAAGTTTTTAAAAGTCGTCTGCTGCAAATTCACCTGCAGACGATGCAAATAATCTGATCGACAACGGTCACATGATAACGAGGTCCTTTGTACTTCTGAATGTTGACGCATAAATAGCTCGTGTTGTGTACAATACAGCGCTTTCTGCATAACAAGGTCATATACAAAATGGCGGAATCAGAATTAACACAAACTAAATTTAAAGGTAAATCTGCACTTGAATTGATTTGTGATTTGTGTCGATTGGACGATCTAAAGATTGGGGCTGTGAAATACTGTGTTAAATGTATGGACTGGTTGTGTGACAGTTGTTTAAAGAGGCACACGATTAATCCAGTTTTCAAGACTCATAACACGATTGATAAGGACGGACTACCATTAACCATTACACCGCAAATATTACAAACTCTGAAGAATGCTATTTTTTGTACTACACACGAGGTTCAGTTTGAATATATGTGTAATGATCATATGGAGTTGATATGCCAAATGTGTTTAAGGAAAAAGCATAGAAATTGCAATCAAATATCACAGCTACAAACATCGGTAAAATCCGTGCTTAGCGAAGTACAGCGCAACAGGACACATTTACGAATTATAACGGAACGACACAAAGAACAAATTCATACTATTTCTGAAGAACATGAAAAACAAAAGAAGTTGAGATCAAGTATTGTAGCAGACTTACTAGACTTTCTCAAACGATTCGATGAGACAGACGATAAATCTAAGTTTGAGACAGAAGTTCAAGTAGCACATTCAGTTCTGAAAAAATATGAAAATATAGCTTTTCTCCAAGACAAAGGCGAACACTTGTTACAGGCTGTGTTGTTTTTGAATGATGATGAAAAAAGTAACGTTGTCGCGAACTACGTTCAACTTTCTCTTTGTGAAAAAAACCTTGTTGACAGTGAAAGTAGAAGTGATTTCATAAGTGATTTTAATGGAATGCCAAATCGATTGGAAGAAGTTAAAAGTATCACGACAGAACTCGTAAACATCGATTTGTCTCAAGGTAATAACGAATGCTTGTTTACCCTTTCCAACATACATCAACACTGAAGCAGACAACTTTGAAAACAGTTTGTCAAAGATACGGACACTCTCTATAAAGGAAAGAACACTTTTGAATATGGTTTAACAGATTGTGACCAAAAGAGAAATGGCTCATCATGAGCAATTTCTGTTTTTGCCACAATATTTTTAAAAGTTATCTGCTGCAGAGGCGTCAGAAACTCCACTGAGAATAGATCTTCAATGTGTGTTTCTTTTTACCAATAAGTGTTGCTGTCTTCTCCTACGTCATTAAACATGTTCTGTTGGTGTTACCTTTTCTAATACATCCAAACACTAAAAACGAATGTAGAACGCATAGACACTATGAAACTATGGAGAATCTCAACACATGTTTAAGTCATTTTGATTGGTTGAAAAACATTAGTTACACTTAAATATTCATATATATACTTATAGCATTCTCCTCTGAAATCATCAATCCGATTTGATTTCCCCCCAATAAATACTCATTTGGATTGTTGAAGCCAGCTTCATGAGTAGAACCACACGACAGTGACTTTAAGCTTCCCTTGTATGCGACTGGTATAATTTTTGGGAATTGTGTTCTCATAAAAAAGTGCTCTATTTTCATAGAAATGTTTCTCAATACCGTTGCCGGGATTGCCATAGACATCTTAATTGGCTGGACACATGGACACATGGAATCAGGGGGGGGGGGGGGGGGGGGGGGGGGGGGGGGGGGCATGGCTACTTTTTCTGATATGATGACATTGAAAACGTTTCAAATCTGACATAATCTACATTTTAACGTTGATGTTCATGCCTTTTTTTAATTGGTAAAAACATTGATGAAACAAGCAAGTCGATGGTGCATGTTTTCCGTCAAGTCCCAACGATACTCAGCCAATTCATGTGAACAATACGGGCCCACATGTCCCTCTTGTATAACGTATTGTTCGAAAACAGAGAACGTTTGCACGGAACCTTCTTCCAGGAAACAGTGAACATCATGCATTTATATGGTGTTGGCTTCGAAGAAACAACAAGCTATCCTACTCGCCTCATTGCTTTGAAAATAACAATACTTGTTCACTATCATTACCTCCATCAACAGACAATAATACATAACTGTGCCTTTGTTTTGTTAGAATTATGGCCCATTTTCGACTTAGAATGTTGGTTCAGTTTTTCGTACCACCCTACCTTTTACTAAAACTATAAGTGATATTTCTTTGAAACTTACAATACTTGCGCTCTATCATTACTTCCATAAACAGACAAGAGGACATAACTCTGTCAATGTTTTTGTAAGAATTATGGCCCCCTTTCAACTTATGATTATTAAAAATGTTCACCCCACCCCACTTTGCTCAAAACCATTAAAGGTTTAGCTTATGCACTCACGATACCTATTTACCATCCACAGACAAGAGTACATCAATCTGTGAAGGTTTTTGTTAGAATTGTGGCCCTTTTTTTACATAGAAAAACACTTGGAATACTTGTTTACCATTATGACCCCCATCTATAGACAAGAGAAGGTAACTATGTCAAGAATTTATTTGCCTTTTACTGCAAAAAGGTTTTGTTTTGTTGTCAATACAAAACAAAGATAAAATAATATTCAGACTGTATGTCAGTATAACTGTTTAGACTTTTTAAAGTTTGGTTATGACCACAAGAATGAAAAATGGGTCATGAGCTATCTGAAAACAGAACATCGTTTCTGCACAATAACACGAATGAGGTATTATCATCGGATAAAGTATCTATCTTATTTAACCCTGTGACTGCTGGAACCGATTTTGTGAAGCTTTGCCGACCATTATAGTTTTGGATTGTATTTGAGAACACTCGGATCAAAGTGATTGTTATTAGTCGCCGGGCAGAAGCCCGCGACTTATATTTTTAGTAGCTTTTCGGAAATGACATGGGAGGCCGAGTTATTATTAGAAAAATGTAAATGTCTTGAACATATTACATATTGTGTTTGTTTAAAATCACTTAGTTATGACACATCTAAAATGAAATAAATAATCCGATGTTTTAAGTATTTGCAGTTTCTTTACTTTGACTCGCATTTATGTTTTTATGTCTTATTTACGAAGACAAAAGAGTCCCTGCTCGACTTGCTGCAGACTGTTATGTGTCAATATCGAGATAAAAAATCACGTCGAATCCTCCTTTTAATAGCAATTTTAACTTACTGAATGTTATTTTCATGTTCAAAGAGATGTCTTGATTTGTGTAGAAATCATTTAATAATGTTAATCAATGTATATCTAAAATAGTAACTGTTTCTAAGCTAAATATAGTATGCTCTGAAAAATGTTGATCGTGACCTAGTTTCATATTGCCAAAATATAAAGGGAAGTAACCGGAAGTAAAATGTAAACTGAGAAAAACGCTTCCATGACATTGACGAGTTATGCAGACAAACAATATCGCTCGAAAAATTGATTTTTAATACGTCACGAAACGAGTGCATGGGCCGAATGTAGGAGAAAGAAAGATAATACAAAAATGCTTTTTTCTCTCGAATGCAGTGGAATAAAACACGTACTAAAGCTTTGCCTGATTTTTTATTCATTTTCTTCGATGTCACACCGACTCGATCTTGACACGAGGTTAACATTTCGAAAGAATGCTCAAACATCTAATATTACATATAGATAGCTAATATTACACAGTTAAATAATTAAATATATGTGATATTAAATGTTTATTTAGCTTGATCAAATTAAGAAAAGAACAAACTCTAATAAACAATAATTTTAGAAATAAAAGAAAATCTGGTCTTTCGCACCCAATCAATTTCATACTTGCCACCTTTTAAATAGTAACTGGCATTTCTCTTGCGCCATACATATATTGTATGCATCAATGATTTAAATAAACAATTTAGCTGATATGTTGTTTCAAGTGTGGTCTACTTTTTAAACATATGAGGATACATTTCAACATCTGTGAAATACTTATTATTAAAAAGGAGGAAGTTCATGTCTTCAGCCATTTAACAGTATTCTCAATGTTTTAAAGGTTTTCATTGTTGCTTCAGACATGGAAAGGGTTAAATAGCTTTTTAATGCATGTAGATTTAAATCCTAAACTGTATTTGTTGTGGTTTTATTGACAAATACAAAAAAATCCAAAATCCTGACCAAAAGTGATCCTGAAATTTGTATGTGGGATTTCAAAAATCCTGGAATAAGTCCTCAATGAAAACATTATGTGTATGTTTAGACTAATGAAAGACAAGAATATATGAATAAATCAATGCAGTCTTTTCCGGCGACATTGATGCCTTGCATCAACTTTCTCTTGTTATTATTATTAAACGAAAAAGGTATGGTGGTCCTAGGTAGCTGACCGACGTAAAAGCATCTGTATCTAAAAGCAATGTTATGCGATCATTCAATTTGGTTGTGCTATATTGGTAGTATGTCAGCTAAAGATCGTTAATGTGATATTATTTAAAAATCTTGCAGATATTTCAGAAGATATATACTTAAAGATTGCACGATACATGATATACAATAGAACTGTCACAGCTGCAGATGACAATGTTTATTTCATTTTAGCCAAATGCGTAGAAGGTCACCTCAGAAATATTGAGATGAACCTATTTCAAAACGAGACTGCTACCTTAACCCTTTCCCACATACAGATGCAATGAATAATTTAACTCTTTTGTCACAATATTTTCAACTTTATTTAATAATTGTTCTTTTTTTTTTTTAATTAATTCAGAGTTTCAATATATTTGAATAACATTTTCAAAGTCCTCTGATGCAGCTTGTTGTATGAGTTAAAGGGTTAAGTCTTTTGACAATCATTTTCGATTTCGCTATTTTGATAGAACGTCGCGTTAGAATTATTCATGCGCATATGTGAAGATTAAGAAACTCAAAGGAATTTGAATTATGACAGTCATATTGTTTTGCATCGATTGATGAATAGGAGAGTTCTGCACCATGAAGGATGAGGGATGTCTTTTTTTTGACATGGGGAATCCCTTGTCTATTTTAAGAAAGAAATCAATGACGTTATATCCGTTGAAACTCGTCTATTTTAAGAAGGTGGGGGAATCCGTGTCGTCATATCCGTCTATTTTAGGAAGATGGGGGATCCGTGCAGTCATATACGTGGACACCCGTCCATTTTTTGAAGGTGAGGAAGATAAACGTGGAGACACGTCTATTTTTAAATGTTTCTTACTGTATAAATTGAGTAAGTGAGGTGTGACATCGTTTGGGGTAATTTAAATCTCATGTGTGTGTAATATATACGTGATATGCACTATGTATATAAACAAAATGAAGATATAACTTTCATATGGTAGACCAAGTGTACTTGTACATTACGTTTGAAGACGCGCATGATTGCGCTACTTTTGTTATGTGATTGTTGGTGTCTAACTTTATAGTCTGTAAGCCAAATAATGGAATTTGTTTCCCCGGGGGGAAATATAAATAAGACTGAACTGGTGAACTGTGGTCATTTGATACATATGAGTTGGAAGGAGCACTTGCGAGATATTTATTTCGATTTCAATCATCCAATCAGTTACGCCGGACCCACTAAAATATATAAGTTCTAGCAAACAGAGGGAAATATATAACGTTGGTATTCACGCGATTCGCCAGTTGTTGCAAGATACAGATGCTTACAGTTTGCAGCGACCTCTGCGTTACAAGTTCAAGAGAAGAAGAGTGATATCGCAAGGTCGCGATGCGCTATGGGACGTTTACCTAGCGGACGTCTCCAACCTGGCTAAGGATAATGACGGAATGCGTTACTTGTTCATTGCCATTCTCGTTTTCTGTGGGTGGTTCCCTTGAAGAATAAACATCACGACTCCATCATAGACGGTTTCAAGGAGCTATTTAAAACGGGACGGAAAACTGAGGAAATCAGGTCCGATCCTGGTAGTGAATGGAAAAACAGATGGGTTAGAACTTGTCTCGACAAAGAAGAAGTGGAACATTACGTCACACACAACATCACACACAACATCACGCATGCAAGAGGGTCATTCGCACATTAAAAGTAATGATGCACATATACTTTACACATCAGCGGACATACCATTACTTGAATGCATTTCAAGACATCGTTAACAATTACAACTCGAGGTCTTATAACACATTAAGTGGGAAGTCACCAAAGAGTATAAACATAGCAAATGAAGCTGTGATGTGGAAGCATATGTATGTGAACTCTATGAAAACGAAAGTATCAAAGAAAGATAAGAAAATAGTCAAACCATTTAAATTTAAAATAGGTACGCATTTCTAGTAATAGACGAAATTTTCAACGAGATTACCAACAAAAATGGACAGAAGAACCGTCGATATCTTAAACAAGGCATTCCAATATATAGCATTGGGAATTAAATTGGTTTACACGTCTTAACCCTTTCCCACATATAGACGTTTTTTGACACCTCTGCAGCAGATGACTTTTTAGCTCTCCTATGCACGAAGTGCAAGGTGAGTTATTGTGATCACAATAAAAGGCACTTTTTATTCAGGCGAATTACAAAGAGTTCATAAAAGCAGACAAGATCTTTTCAAGGTGGAAAAGGTGTTAAAACGTCGAAGAAGTAACGGTCTACGCGAGGTATTCTTGAAATGGATCGGATACCCGAAGAAATATAGATATCTCGTACATTGATAATTAGTTGACAAAAAGACGTTGAGAAGTGCACATCAAATATGAAACACCATTGTCGGTGTGCAACAGAGGCTATGCTTGGACACACGACTTGAATAGACATGTAAATACAAAACACACGGAAGTATCGAACGAGGCTCATAAGCGGCTGAAGTACAGACAGGATGAAATAACCTTCCCACATGAACAGCAGCAGAAAATGTCATTAGAGCATATGCAGCAGCAGCAGGAAATTCCCTTTAAGCAGCAGCAGCAGCAGCGGGATCTTCCCTTTAAGCAGCAGCAGCAGCAGGAATTGCCCTTTAAGCAGCAGCAGCAGCAGCAGCAGCAGGAATTGCCCTTTAAGCAGCAGCAGCAGCAGGAAATGTCCTTTAAGCAGCAGCAGCAGCAGCAGCAGGAAATGTCCTTTAAGCAGCAGCATCAGCAAGAAATTCCAATTAAACAGTAGCAGCAGCAGGAAATGTCATTTCAGCAGCAGCAGCAGGAAATTCCCTTTAAGCAGCAGCAGCAGCAGCAATTCATATTTCAACATCCCTTTAAGTGTATCCTTTCTGGACCAACTTCATGCGGTAAATATATATTTGATATTAGAGTAAGTATGAATAGAAGTACGAATACAAGTAACACATCATTGATCTGCATACGATCATTTACGCTGTATTCATTTTCGCTGTCATTTGCATGTGTTATATGTTACAAGTTTTAACCATACTTGAAGATTTACTGAACACCTTTTTTTCTTTTTCTTCAGGTAAAACGTATTTCTTGGTAGAATTATTAAAGAGAGCTCAAACTAATATACAACCGGCGACGCAAAGAATAATTTGGCTTTATAAAAGACGGCAACCACTATATGACGTCATCAATGCGACAGTTGTCCACAGGGTGGAGTTTGTCAAAGGCGTACCTTTGAACTTAGAGAGAGATGATTTTATAGATCCTCGTGTTCGAAATATGATAGTTCTTGATGATATGGCGATGAAAGCTTCGAAAGATCAGCGGGTGACAGATCTCTTTACGGTGGGAAGTCACCACAGGAACCTTTCTGCCATTGCTCTAAATCAAAACTTGTACTTAAGCAAAGATCCACCCATCGCAGAAATTGCCACTATTTGGTTCTGATCAACAATCCCGTTGACAAACAACCGATTGCGACACTTGCTAGACAGATGTACCCTAATAAAACCCGGGAACTGTTGCGGCATTATGATGAAGCTATTAGCCGACCCTATGGGTATATTTGAAACCTACTTCACCAGAAACAAAGCGTATGCGTACGAATGTATTTGGTATAAAAGGAATATACTCAGATAATCATAATCATTTATCAGACAACAATCGAGCCGTTCAGACGGGATTAACAGTCAATAAAGGCAACACTTCTGGTTACCAAAAGGTGGTCTTTTTCAATGAAACAGAACAGAATAGTGTTTATCAGAGGCACGATAAAATGGCTTCATGTGACGACTGCGGTGTGATGTTTGAGAATGTTCACGATCTTCAGAATCATGTGAAGAAATGGTGCCCTGAGCGAAACGAATTGAAGCTAAAAAAGTCCTGCGAGGAAATTATTCCTAGTAAACGAATGCGGTACAATGATGCGGATACAGACAAAAGCGATGCGTCAATAGTAAAAACTGATCAAGAACGAGAAGTGTACAGTGATATTGCTGATAGAATAAAAACATTGAATGAGACAAAAAGGCTACAAAAAGTAGATAAATATGAAAAAGAAGGAATGAGTTCTGTAGAAGCGGAAGGGAGGGCAGATATGAAACTGCGACAGGATGACATGCGAGCTTTCATGGAAAGGTTTTGGAATAATTAAATGCATTCATTATGAAGTTATGTAATGGATATATTCACACAAAAGTCATGAACACGATTCAAATCTTACGTGAACTCGTTTGGAGTGAGGAACGAGCTATTCAAATGGCGTTGAGAAAATACAAACATTATTTTGAGGAATACCTAGCCAATGAAGAAGAAAACAGGGGTGTAGATGACACAGATGAGAATGAAACTAGTGATAGCAAGATTGAGAATGAAAATAGTGATAGCAAGACTGAGAGTGAAGATAGTGAAAACAATACTGAAAGTGAAAACGATAAAGATGGGGAAATAATCAAACTAATTAATTTGGTCTGAACGCTTAAAATGTGTACACTAATGCATATGCTCTGCTTTTATAGTGCGCGGATGTTTATTATTTGACTACAAAAAGTTATGTATAGAATGTATATATATATATACCACTAACACATGTAACCAACGTAAATTGTGTACTTGACGTATTTAAAATTGAAATTATTTGAGTGTGTTGTAGTATTTTATATATTATCTATTAAATAAGGTATTGATTAAAGTGTGACCCAGTTTAAACTTAAAACTATATAAGACAAGTTTTATATAAAGCAAGCAAAGAAAATAAAATTCAAAAATTAGTATACAAAGTTAATTTGTTAAAACATATCAAACATTTTCAAAATAATACTCTTGTATAGACACTTATATATATACCGATTCAAAAAGTTCAATCTATGATAATTTCTATGTGTTAACATTATTAATGACTGATCGTAACATTACATACAAGTACAACATAGGCTGCACTTAGAAAAGCCTAAAATGATTCCAAACTTTGGGTTGTAATGACTGTTATAAAACGTGTTATTGTATGAAACCAACACGTATCGTGCTAGAGAAAGATAGAGGTCTTTGAAACAGCAACACTACAGATCTGATGATTAAAACTTCTAATCAATTATATATTTATTTTACGATGAAATGAGCTTTGTTGAAATAAGCAATGCTCATACGCGTCATGTCAGAGTTCTTCCATGATCACATACGATATCCTAACACTTTTGTTCTGTTCACTGCAGTACATAAGAGAAGGGCTTTCTTTTACCGTAAGCCAACACATGATTCAATAGACATGTAACCGCATTCAACATTCATTTATCTTAAATTTCAGTTATTGAAATGAAACACAAACCCAGTTATATGATATATCAGTAATTAATATACATTTATTAATATCACAAAATTCAATAAAACATGAGTTTAACAGTTATATTTATCTGTCCTATACACGTAAAATAAAACAGTTCTACAAGCAAATAATTACTATGTAAGATAATTCACCCAGTGACATACATTAAATATTTCAGTTTCAAAAATGTAACCTGATAACGCTGGTATGAAATTGGTCATTACACTTGGGTTTGTCAATAAAATATCGCTCTCATCAAAAGGAGAGAGGCTTGTTTTGTTAGAATAGAGTTGATGGTTAAAGCTACGGATTAAATTCATTTGATGCCGTAGTGTTTGCTTTTTTCCCCCAAACAGTTTAATACATAAATTGCTTCATTTCCTTTTCAACCACACCCTTTTTGATTCCTTTTGCTTTGATTGATTCTTTCCCACCAAATTTTAGGCTGTACATTTTAGGTCTTAAACCTACAAATTGTTCAAGAACCTTTCCCCCACATTCATCCTTGAATTTTCCCAACACTTTACAGTTTTTGTCACTGTATAAGGTAGAATCCTGGTCAAAATTGCTAGTATCAAAGAGGTCTAGATTATCAAAAATATCCTGATACCAGTCCTTTGTTTCGATTTCATAACACAGATAGTCTGTGTCTGTTAACAGTAGTTGAGCCCTGTCCTGATACTTTGCTTTAATGAAATCGTAATGAAATTGGTACAATAATATTTTTGAGATATCTAGAATACAAAATCCCGCATAAATAGGTCGGTTTTAAAGAATATTTGCTGTTTTCATGTTAACCGCAACTAAATCATCATTAAATGTTTTGAAAGACTGAAAGTTGGGTTTGGCACATACTTTTCTAAAGTATTGACCAGTTCTACGTGTACACGTTTCCTCATGTTTTCGATCGTTTTGCCAAATATGCTATTGTTCAACAACTTAAACAAGTCTGCTACTTTTCTTTTTTCCGTATTGAAATCAATGTAGGGTTTCTTTCAGCCAGCATGATTGGATGAAACCAATGACTCTGTGAATCTTTGTTAGTTTAAGACCTTTGGACAGGTAGTACTTCAAATTGCGATAATGAATTACGTAATTCAGGTTGGGATGCAAAGTAGGGACTAGTTTTTTGGAAGATTTACCCTTGATAGCAAATGCATTTTTGTTAGGCCCCTACTGACAGCATATCATCCGTGATGGAAACAGACTCGGGACAGAGGGGGTAATCATTCAAAAGATCGTGAACACCATTTGGCACCGCTATCAGTATCAGCATTGTCAGATACTTTGGGAATATCCAGCTGATCAACTTCATATTCATTGAGCCAATAAAATTCCCTTTCTGGTAAACATTCAATCATACCTGTCCAAATTATTGCAATCAAGGTAGGATCACCACCTTGTTGGATTTTCTGGGTTAAAGTCAGGAGCTGCGGGGTTGTTGGCTTGAGAAATTTCTTTGAAAACATTAAAACCTCAACACGGACCCCCTTTTCAATCATATTCACCATATCAATATCGTCTAAAAGTTGTAGCCGGACACCTGTCATTTTGAACATTTCTCTCCAAGAGAATCCCGGAGCGGAATAATAGTGTGCAGGATCCAATTTGTAATATTCTAAACAAATGGTCCTAAAATTCTCAAAAACATCCGCCAACAGCAACACGTCTGTGTTAAGGTACAAGTCATGGTAATCCCCAAAACTGTTCCAAGTCAGACCTTTTCCATACTAAGTAAGAATGCTCACAATCAACGTCGACACATCGGATTCAGTCAGCTTGTTATCAAAATGTATTTTGTCGGGAAGCGATTTTTCTTCAAACTTGTCAGACGAGGTGACATAATCATAACAGTACACAGCTTTTCGAAGGAGAAGTTCCTGCTGATCTTTGTCAGAAACGTGTTTGGCTATGTTTTTAAATTTGCTTACCCCCTCTTTGCTTAGATTGTTAACTAGTGTGTCTAAGGAAGCATTCAAAAATTGTTATGAGTCAATGAATCTGAGATTTCCAAATGAAAACGAAAGGAAAATTATGGAATGTAACAGGGATGTAAAATTTTGAGCCCATATCTCGCTTGCATTGCCGAAACTGAAACTGTAAATTGCATTCACTGTGACATTGCTCCTCTGTATTTACCAATCAAGTGATCGTGATCCCTGACTTTATCGGCTCCCAATTCTGTTTTCTGTCAATGTCATGGGTTTAACGTCTATCAATATATTGCAAATACGTTCTTCCTCTTTGAGTTAACTCTAAAAAAAGTTATCTTTTACATTGGGCCCCCTGTAAACATGAGCCAATTTGGACATATGCTCATCATTGGGTTCACATGTTTGAAAAGGACGAATGAAAGTCTCAAAATCTGCATAAACCCCAAACGGAACCTTCAGTTGTTTTTGAATGTGGTTAAAATACACCCACTGCTGTTCTTCAGATTGAGGAAAAATAAGTTGTTGTGGCCCGTGCGGAAGGCAGTATGGTGTGTGTTCCCGTAACAGGTCTTCTCTTACAAAACCATGGAGACAGTAATTACATTAATATGTTTCACCATTGCGTGTGTCCTGTCACCAAGAAGTCTGCTAAGATTACGTATCAGGCAATAGTGTCTGTGTTCGCCCTTTGAACATAGCAGGAGATTAACATGGGCTTTTGCATTTTGCAAATTTGTGACATGAAAAGGGTATGTGTCATTACCTTCTAAACCAAACACATTCACAGATATGATATTTTGGTTTTCGAATAGCGATACCTGAGACAGGGGGGTGGGGGGGGGGGGGGGGGAGGGGAAAGGGGGAATTCGAGACTGTTTAAGTTCAATTTGTCATGATACGGGAGAAAGTGATTAACACGATCGGCATGTTCAGTGTGTGAATGCGGATGTAAGCTTGCCAAAACTGACCACAGCAGTTTTGGTCAGCATTTTTAATGTTGAGTACAGCTTTCTTGTTTTGTATTATAGGAGGCAAGGGAATGTAACTTCTTCCCTCTAACGGACTGAATTCAGCAGTGTTCATCTGGAGCTTTATTATTTTATCAATAGACCAGCCGCTCCCATCTCGTTCACAATTTTGATAGCTATTGTGCATATTTTTGAAAGCCTCAGCTATTTGTACTTCAAGTTGCGAAATATTTGTTTTCGTTAAATTTTTGACATAACTACAGGTTCGGCATAGACAGCTTCGTTATTTTGGTCATATTTAACAAATTTGATGAAAAGTGTAATGAACCATTTTATACCTCGTAAATGAGTCAAGAATTATAAAACATCAAAGATATCTGAATGTGTAGGTTCGATATCTGACGTTTCTAACACCCCGCTCAGAGCAGATACTTTGTCGGACCCTTGTTGTTGTCGTGCTTTCCACTTTTCTCGTCTTTACACACAGCAATCACACACGGCCGTTCATTTGCCATAAAATCGCTCGGGTAACGGACGATGGCACCAATGACACTCTCTACCGTTATCTACACATGTTTCACAAAACAATTTCCCTTTAAGCAAGGGCTTGTTTCTTCCACACCAGTTATACTTATCATCTTTTCTTCTTTTTGGTGTTGAAAGATAGTCGTCATTTATATATGTTCTTTTATGTTGCGACCCTGATGTACTCGTATATTGTTCTGTAGGGGAAACAGTTATCTTATGAGTTAACAGATGTCGATTTACATTATCTTAATGGTTAAATTGTTGTTTGCAATCAAGACAAGTATGGAAAACCGCACCGTGAACTGTTCTAATATGTCTCAATAGATGATACTTCTGTTTAAATAATTTTTTACATGTTTCACATGTGTGCTCCATCGTCTGAAAAATACATAAACGTGCATGAATATGATTGCATATTAACTATGCTTTAACAATAATGAACAATCAAATCCATTTAAATAACTTGAGAAAACTACATATATACATATAACCTCAACCGCTGTTATCTACGATCATTATGTTTAAACTACGCTATGTGTAAAGTAAGTAAGTACCTTTTCCTCTCGACTCCTTTTTTTTTTCGTCTGCTTCAATTATTAGATAAGATCTTTGCGATGTTAACTCTTTCACTTGCAGGACGTAAACGAATGAATGAGCGATAGACTATATATGTAAAACTGTGTTTATTTATAAACCTATGGAATGAATGAGCGATAGACTATATATGTAAAACTGTGTTTATTTATAAACCTATGGAAACAGGTAATTGTTATTCATTATGGAATGAAGGTATTTTTTTTAAAAATTGTTTTTGAAACCAACACAGGAGTAAGTACGAACACAATATTATCATGCAAGCTCACAGAAGAGTATATAAAATGGTGCTGTAAACGTAAACTTATTAATCGTTCATTTATTCTTGTACCTCTATCAATCGACGAAGGAAGGCGCGTAAAGCAAATAAATTCTGCTTCTAATGAAATCGTAGGTGTATGGATTGTCATACTAATGCGAAACATGATATCAATTAACTTACAGGGTGCTTTAACTATAACATCATAAATGGCTATAGAAATGGTCACATTACTTAAAGTTTTTTTAAAAGTGGTCTTCTTTTTATAATTAATAGTCTCTGTGGCCGAAGTGTTGAATTGCTATCACTTAGCCCCTCACCGCTGTAGATTCTAGTTCCAGTCTGGTCAACGATAGGTCACATTCGTTCATAAAATAATTCTATTTCTATGTGATATTCAAATTTCCGCAAACGATTTCACACCTCACTTACTCAACATCCCTCATGGTGCAGAACTCTCATTTCCTATTCATCATTTATTATTGTACGTTTTGTACTTACATGATATCGTTGGTCTTTCTCTTTTCAACATAAACATCATAAGAAATATTCCTATTAAAATGGCTGCCAGAGGGGTTGGATATTGTAGTTCTAGGAACTACATAAAACTCACTTAAAACACAGACATTTTGTGACACATTTTATGTAGATATGTAGGAAATGATTCGGAATCAGAGGGTATGACATCTTACAATCTTTGCTAGCATGTATATAGATCTGATGACTGCACCACACAGGTTTTCTCAGATTGACCTTTGCGTTATCCTTTCAAATTAACGCCTACCAAATATTTCGGTATATAATAGGTAAGAGAACCCATATCTTGCAAAAGACTGTCTGAGGCCACATTTATACTTGGTTCTGTATAAGACCCGTTACACCAATTAAATTCCTACTTTGTTTCCATGTAAATCAACCAGTTTTAGCACTCAATTTGTCACATTTTCTAAGCGTTTTACAGTTAGAACACCCTAAATCAATGAGAAGAGTTACCTCTAAGCTAAAAAATAATAATCAAAAGAAACTTAGGGATCATGTATTATGCAAGAAAGCATTCACCCCGCAAAGATGGTAACTGTCATTTTGAACGAAATCGAGCTGGAACGAAATTTGTTTGTCACGTACTCTACATTCACTTTCAAACAAGGTCAAAACACTAACAACATTTTCAGCGCATCATATACATATTTACAAGTAATTTAAACTCAATGTCATATATGTAATGCCTTTAGGTTAATAATATGAAAAGCAATAGCTTTTGTACGTTCTTGCTTCTATATTTACAGACTCCGCTCCGAAGAGTGTAGAGCCAATACGCACATACAAGGACGCATCGGTCCAGACGCAACGTATCGAATACACATCTTCAGCTGCAGAGACTGATCGTCAGCCAGATGATGCCGTATCCGGAGCTCGACAAAGCGACACTAAGCAAAATGAACAGAAATACAATGAAAGTAAGACTAGTCTGAAAGACAAGTGTGATTCAAAGGCCAGCTTATTAAAGCGTACTTTAAAATTCGATGCTTGTTACAACGTGCGTCTTACTGAGGAGACGGAGTGTTGTATTTCTGGTATCGTTGTTTTAAGAGACGGGCGGATTGTAACAGCGGATAGGTCAAACCGCAGTTTAAAGGTGTTTACTAGTTGTTTGAAAGTACAGCTTGTGCACAAATTAAAATGGCCACCCGTTGACTTATGTGCAATAGATGCAGACAAATACATTAAGCAAGTTGCCGTCTCTTTCAATCATCGTCGAGTCGAAATATATGCCATTCATGGTGATACAATAATATATTTAAGAGGATTCGATATGTCTCTTCACTGTAGAGGAATTTGTCATGTCGCTGGTACAACTATTGCCAATGTACTTTTGCCGAGTATAAACAGCACTAAGAATACTATAAGTATACAGTTCAGAGATGTAAAAGAAGGAATAATAAATAGCTCTATTGATGTGTTCAACAACGAAATCCGCTGTCCTAAATATATTATAGCCGACAACAAGAATAATATCCTCATAGGTGACAAGAACAAAGTGAGTGCATTCAATACCAATGGTGATAGATTATGGTATTATAAAGCACACGGAGATCACACGCTTGGTGATATTCTGGGCATGACCATTGATCCAGAAGGCAACATCTATATGTGTGGTGGTGGATCTCATAACATCCACCAAGTGTCATCTTCAAACCTTTATAAAAATAGGATTGTTCTACATGACATACCATCTCCGTGTAGTATCGCATATGATCCTCTTCAAGAGCGACTTATAGTGGGTTGTAAGAAATGTAACAAAGTTTACGTTTACAGGTTTGTTTAAAGTGACAATTGTGATACTATCAGTACTTATGTCTTTTCGTATGTTTCTGTGTACAATCAGTTGACTAACTTTCTTTTTTCACACAGTGTCAATCTTGATCTGCGGTGCTTGTTTGATCAGCGTTTGAACTGTTTCAAGATGTAGAACAGACTAAACTATTCATTAAAATATTCTAGTTTTCAAGTTGGTCGATTTACATTTTCTTTTGCACAGGTGAGCTATTGAGACCACATTTTCCGTCGTACGTCCGTCGTGCGTCTTGTGACGTGCGTCGTCAACATTTGCCTTGTTAACACTCTACAGGCAACAGTTTACATCTAGATCACAAAGGAAACACTTGTTAACACTCTAGTAATAGCTTACCTGACCCAACAATAATTTATTGTGATTGACTAAGTTGTTGGCATAACTCAAGTGAGCGATCCATGGCCATTTGTTTAAATGACGTTACGTATGTGTTTGAAAGTTCCAGTTATTATAGATTTAATCAAACCTGACCTGCATCCAATAGACACTGAAACTGAATTTTACATACATAACGTTTTATCTTAATCCTTTCCAGCAGATGACTTTGAAAACATATGGGCAGAAATATAGTTAATCGCAATAAATAAAAGTATAATTATTGAAATCATTATGAAAAATGGAATTGCGCGATTTGTCCTTGTTTTCAAAAGTCGTCTTCTGTAGAGGCGCCAAAGTAAGTCTACACGTTTGAAAGGGTTACAATGAAACGCAGCTTCGTGTACATATCGTTGTTGCTACTCTCTATGTTTTATTAAGTAATTATTTACTTATTTTCATTTTAGTTAGGATTGGTGCATAAAAAAACACACTACACAATGCGTGCAAGTTTGTAATAAACATATAAACATATTCCATTTGTAAACGTTGTGTCAAATGTTCAAGGCCATTGAATGCATATTATGGACTGATTAACGGGGTTAAGGATAAGTTGCTGTTTACAAATATCGACCGGCTTTGTTCAGACAAAAGAACAGGTAACGTATAGATAAAAGTCATTATCTACGATATTTATCAAAGGCCGTTTATATCAATAAATCAATTTTGATTCATTGATTGATTGGGGTTTAACGCCGTTTTTAACAATTTCTCAGTTATATCACGGCGGCCAGTTCACCTACTCATGCATTTCCTGGTTTTCTCACACCAGTACTCCACACAACAATCTTCCCAAGCAACTGGCTGCTTTTCAACATAGACTTAGCCCATTGGTGGTAGACGAAGCCGAGACGGGATCCGAGCTCACAACCCCTCGGATAATTATGAAATCCGTAACTTCCAGAATCTGACAGTAATATGTATAATGTAGCAAAGAGTATAATATAATTACAATATTCAGCATTGATATATACTTGTTAACAGTTAAATAAACAAAATAGCTAAATCGTTGACATATTCTGAATCACCGACATTTACAAATGGCTGTCTTTTGTGTTTTTAAGATCGCATCGGTAGTGTAGTGGTGGAACATCCGCCTCGGGTACGGGAGGTCGTGGGTTCGATCTCCGGCCGAGTCTTATAGTTCGAATTTTACATCTGAAGGCGAGTCAATGTTGTGGGGAAAACTGGTAAATTTTGTACTCGGAACGCTCCGGTACAGTCAAATACATGTATATGTATATATATTGGATTTAACTCGCGCATATCCCAATAGCATCTTAGCTCAGTGGGTTGATAACTTTATTTATTATGGGTTCAAGCTTAACACGACTTTCATTTTTTTCTTGATCTATTTGTATGACTGTTTACACAAATTCAAATTTTCATCATTTCATTTCTAGATTTCATGTTTTTCTATATTTTTCATATTCATTAACGGTATATTACATACAGATCATAAAAATCAGCTGAACAAAAGTAGTGAAAATAATATATCATCATCCTAATCATCATCGTTAATCCCCTTCCTCGCTATCAGTTTATGTACTAGAATCGAAAATCAGTTCAATGATGCAACTGTATATTTTACTTATAATATGCTCATCCATTTTTTGGACAATAGAAGAATCCTTGACCCTTCGTCATGGTTCACTGCTCGAATTGGATTTATACCAAAGAATAAAAAAAGAAAGTACTGTTGCCCTCCTTGGGGTAAGCAATACGACCCACTTGGTGGTGTCAGGATAAATGGTGCAGGTGTACTGGTAACTTAACAAAGGAAACGCCGTGATATAGCTGAACAATTGTCGAAAGCGGCGTAGGCCGACAACACAAAACAATAAAACGTTTGTATTAAAAAAACCTATAAAGTGGTGAACATGTTTTCTATAATCTGTCATTCAATGCAATATACTGACATAAGCTGTTAAACTTAAGAGACATTTCAAACTGGTGATTACACAATTCAATGAGTCGATGTGGAAACGATCAAAGTATCGTCGTCTGAAAAGAGCTGATCATCGGATAACCATATATTTAACGCATTGAACATCTGTCAGCTGTAAAACTCGGATCATGCGCCGTAATGTAAACGAGAAACCAGTCTAGATCGACATTGCCTCACATACAATAGATTCAGACGATCGTTTGTACACAGAATCAAACACATATATGCTCAATATGTTCATTATGTTCCATTAGATAAGCCTGTAAACGTAAACAGTGTTAAGTTTATCACACCCCACTATCAGACGCCCTTGGCACGGGTCATATGCGATACTTCCAGGAGAGGGTTGATTGTCGAGAACAACCCTATTACATTTATAGTTTGAAGACGACACCTGATGGACATTATCAGACCCGCTACTACAAATATAGACGTTTCCTTCTGGATCTATGGTCATACCCAAAACACCATCTAGCTTGTGACCTTCGTGACTTTTATAATACCACAATCTTTCTCCTTTTGTGTTGAATGCGCTCACTTGATGCTCCTCACCTACGACAATATTACCCGTGTTGTCTGGTATTATATATATTGGACAATGAATCTCGTTGCTGAAAACCCCTATAGTACTTAGGATTCGCCCTTCTTTGATTTCTCTTATCTGTATTTTAATATTGTCTTTTACGCTAGTAATGTCCGGAAAAGCTCCATGTTTATTCATCGATTCTACTGCAGTGAAGAGGATTGAAAGAGACGGCAACTTGTTCAAGGTCTTTGTCTGCATCTACTGCACATAAATCAATGGGTTGCCATTTTAATTTGTACATAAACTGTAAATTCAAAAATCCATCATACACCTTCAAACAGATGTTTGAGCTGTCCGTTATGATTATCCGCCCACTGCCTAAAACAACAATACTAGAAATACAACATTCCTTTTCCCCAGCAAGGCGCACGTTGTAATAAGCGAAAAGTACTGTGTTAGCTGTATGGAATGGTTTTAGTGTACGCTTTGCTAAGGGAGCATTTGAATGACACTTGTCTTTCATATTAGTCTGTCTTTTATGATCTTTCTTGTCGGTATTCTTAATCTAACTTTGACGAGCTCCGGATACGGTATCATCTGACTGACAATCAATCTTAGCAACTGTAGATGTGGATTCGATTGAATGGACGTCTGGTGCTATAGCAAGTTGGGTATCATCGACTTCGGCGTCGTTGTATGTGCGTATTTGGCTTAGACTCTCTAGCGAGATATCTGTAAATATAGATACAGGTTCGCATATAATGCTTCGTAATTGATTATGTAACGCATCGATAGCGATTCCTTAAGTTTTTGCAAGATCATTTTATTTAAAACAAAGTGTAGCGATTTGAGTTTGTAAATATTGCCTCTGACAATTTTGTATGTCTTCTTAATAAGTATAAATATTTAACATTTACAGTTAACAAAAGACTATTCGATAATATATACATGTACTCCTGTATTTAATTGAACAAAGCCTTTGTATCATAGTTCGAACCATACACTCAAGAGCTCATTCGGATATGATATAAAAGCCCGAAATAACTTAAACAGTTCTCTGTTGTCTTGTGTTCTGTCAAAACGTTTTCAGACAAGCAGTTTCAGAGAAGAAGAATTTGAAAAAAAGGTAACTACTTTCTGGAAAGAATATAAAAGTCTTATCATTTTACTCCCTTTCTGGAGCAAGTTTACTTGATCAATTTGTAAAGTGTGTGGGTTATTTAAGGAACATTTCTGTCTCAATATTTTGAAGACAGACTTGTTACGAAAACTCGAATATTAACGTTTTATTATTTTACTCCGTTTTATATTACAGAATACAGAAATTTTATTTGTAAATAAAGGCCTCAGGCCCATAATACAGCATACAACTTTTTTTTTTCTTGAAAGTGATGTTTGATAAAAGATGGCAATACATACATGTGTACAAGTGGGTACATCATTCTCACAATTGATGTAGATCAAGATTTACGGCAATGTTTTGATTGTCGACCATTTTCATAATTTTTGAAACGAAAAGAGCTACTTTTCTTAGAGTCACAACATTGTTAGTTTTTAACAAGAAATAAAAACCCTCGCGCTCTCTGTTACCAGTGTACCAGTTAAAAGGGAACTTGTTTCTTTCTTCTTCGAATCTTGGACAAATGTAAAATGCGTGATACTCGTCTTCTAAAATTATAACATCTTTTGTCAATAAACAGTAAAAGCATATTCGATCCTCTCTGTTTATGTTATGATGACGACCCAATTCAATATTAAGTTTATATTAGCACCATATGGACATGTTATTCAACCAATAACATGGCTTTAACAAATCTGTTGGCGAAGATCAACAAAACAAGATGGAAAACAAATTTTGAATAACCCAACAAGATGGGGACAGTAAGAACAGAACGGGATGTATAGTCTTAGTTGATGGCCTACGCTCCACACGGAAACACCGTGGTTAAAGATAATAAGTATGAAGTTATGTTTAAATTGACTAAGTGGGTATTGTATACGTTCTTTTTGTCGCTTCGTTATAGTTTGCAACTGTTCTCTCGTGCACTGTAACTCGCTAAGCACGGGTTTTACTGATGTTTGAAGTTGTGATACTTGATTGCAATTTCTGTGTGTTTTTCCTAAGCATATTTTGCATATTAACTCCATATGATAATTACACATATATTCAAGCTGAATCTCATGCGTGTCACAAAAAGAAGCATCCTTTAGTTGTTGTAATGTCTGTGGGGTAATGGTTAACGGTAGTCCGCCCTTATCAATCGTTTTATGAGTCTTGAAAACTGCATTTTTCGTGTGCCTTTCAAAACAACTGTTACACAGCCATTCCATACAGCTAACACAGTATTTGACAGCACCCACTGTTAAATCATCCAATCGACACAAAGCACAAATTAATTTAGGTTCAGTTTTGTCTTTAGAACTTCTAGTAGTTACAGATGATTCCGCCATTTTTCTTATACTTGTTACAAGTTCAAAATTCTCTACCTGGTACACAACGCGGTATTCATGTTAATACGACATACACTCACTGTATCGAATCTTCAGTCGTAGACGGATGTTTGGATATGTCGAACATAACTTGTTGGCTTGAAAACTGGGTAAGAATTTCTGTAAGAGGACAATTTATACTGCTTGATCGAATTTTCAACAGTTTACCAAAATGTTAAAATAAACATTATAAATGCCTCGTTTGGGCGAGAAACTACATATTTTCGTTCGTTGCTAGAAGAAAATAGGTGACGGGTTTTAGACCCAGCTGTGTGTAATTATACTCAAACACGTTATCCAAAATATGTCACCTACCTTTTCATGAGCAACGAACCAAGATGTGTGGTAGAGGTTATTTTGAACGGATCCAAATAAATATCCGTCTATCCTTAGACGTTGTATATTAAAAACAGTAAAAAGGAGCCGATTACAAAGAGCGCGTTATCATTACACACGTCTTTAGTTTTTAATCATTCCCAAATACAGCCGCTTTTTTGTGTGCATTTGAAGGGGACGAATTCGGAGACTCACAGTTTTTTCTCATGATTTCCTTCATGTTTTCAATGTCGTCTGCTGCTTAAATGGGAAAAGGGAAAGGATTAATACAATATTAAAATTCACATATTTTATCATCGAGCCTTATCTAACGCCATTATCTTGCTTTATAAATATGTTCATGTAAAATCCCTTTATCGAAAAATGTTTGAGATATAATTCAATTCAGCGCCAATATGTTGCACATTCGTGCCTTACTTAGCTGTTTACTAAAATAGACCAAATCGAACTAAGATGTTTAGCCCAAGAGATCCGATTGACATGATCAAACATTTTCTTTCCACGTATCCGTAATGACCAATTATATAAAACCTGTGTTTGCCACTTTGAAAGAAATGTCCGACAATGATGATTTGACCACGATCTTACATAATACTAATGGTGAGATATTTTCAATAATCAAACTCGATTGAGATATCGTTTGTTAACCAAATCCGGGAATATTGCATAAATATGTCGATTCTCAGAGGAAAGATTCGAAAATAACATTTTCCTTTATCAAACTAATTAACAAACTTGATTGATAATTTATGATCATACATTTGTACACAGTTTTCATATGCGTAAGGATGTCTTGGAATGATGATTCTAGAGTGTTAACGAATTGAAAAAAAGTATTTGAAGGAACACACGTGTAAGTTGCCAATATGCCATTAAAAGAAAGCATCACGGAAAGACAGACGAAGATTATTAAAAGGCAGTTGACACTAAAATGGTAACATTTCAAGAGCATATATATAGAAAACTAAATATTTCTTTTAGGTCAAGATATCATCGTCATATACAGTGTTTCTTAGTTGCATAAACCGCCCTTCTCGCTGAAATGTTGAGATGCAAATGCAACAGACGATCTTTTGCCACACCGATCCTTAAATATAAAAAAACAACACACACACATTGCGTTACACTAAACTTGGCAGTAAACGTCGGTCGTGACTTTTGATTTAAACTACATTTCGAATTAGGACGAGTTTTATCTTAATCAAGTGGTCCTTAAGAATCTGAACCGTTCTACTTGTAATCAAAATGTTTTTTTTATTATATTTTAATAGTTGTCATGCTATCAAAAATGCAATCACTGCGGACAAATTTCAAAAGAATCGGATGAAACCGGATGTATTTATATCGAGCTTATTTTTTTGTCTCCACTTTTATTAAAGGATGTAAAATGAACAATCCGTACAAGGTGTTTATTTTCGTTGGAATGTACTGCACTCACTTCATGCAATAATGTGCAAGTGCAAAGAAAATTTATCTCTATTATTGTTCAACTTTAATCAGAAAGTTAAATGACAAATAAGCGAATGGAATATTTAATTCATTTTTTTTTAAAAAGTCTGTGTAGTTGTCAAGAAGATCGAATGACAGCTGTGGTTTCTGTGGTCTATAAAAAGCAATTATGAGATTTTTATTAATTGATTATTTTCTTCTTTGGTAGAATCTTTTCATTTGGTTTCATTTCTTATTATACGCACAATAACAACCGCACATAAAGTATGCAAGTTTTAAAAAGAAAATGTTGAACCTGTAGACATTTTGACAACGTTTCATGAAGACTGAATGAAACTGGTGACCTCTTTGATCCTTCAGGATAAACTGTTGATAGGGCAATTTGATGAAGCACAAAGGTACCGTGCCTTATTTTATCTATAATCACAGAAGTTTTTAAGAAATCACTCAAATCAGTGATTATTGACCTATTACTTTAATGATAAGATGTCATTATGTACATGTAGGACTATTCCAAACGGAGGCTGAACTACTGTTAACCTTGTTCAATTTTAGAGTGCCTATATGCTTACTGTTGACAAAGGATGACATACACAGGGCGATCACAATAGCTGATAGTGAGTTGTTCGTTCTCAGGTGAGCTTAACATGATTTTGAAACTCAAATATGTCCGACAGAAATCTGTTTTCAAACGTATCCAAATGTAAACTGTCGAAAGATTAACTATTTCCCCGATAAAACAAATGTTCTAAAGCAAACGACTTCTGAACACGTCATGGGAAACGGACGAATGACGCATGGTTCATTCCCAATAATGCTTTTGTTGCCCAGTGTCTCTGACTCTGTGTTGTACATTTGTTTGTGTATATTAAGTAAATTTTATATTCTTAAACCGGAATCTTAAGTACGCACGAAGTAAAGGGATGTAGGTCAAATTCAACATGCATTTTTAATGAGCCGGTAAGAGAGACGAAAGTATATGTTCATAACTTCATATCATGAGATACTCGACTTAAATCTACGTTCTCATCTTTCATCTTTTAGAAAGCCTATTCAATTGATTATCAAGAATTTTGCAAAACTAAATAACGGGAACACGAGTTAGCGAGGATAAGGATTGATACGTGTCACTTTTATAGAACCATTTCCTGTTCAATACTGAAAGGACTCATAATGATATGAGCCGCGCCATGCGATTAGAAGTCTTCGTGTATCTTACTACTGTTTAATTTATTTGGTTGATTGGGTTTAACACTGTTTGCAACAGTATTTCAGTTATATCACGGCCGCCAGTTTAACTAATGTATTATTCCTTGCTTTCTCGCACTAAATAAAGCAAACTTTCGAAATAACTTGCGACCTTTCAACACAGACCTTTCACACATATAGCAAATCTGCAGCAGGCGACTATGAAAATATATAGGCTAAAATATCAAACATCTCTTAAAATGTAAGTATAATTATTGAATATAGTGAAAACATTGCAGCAAAAGGGGGAAAATGCTTATTATGAGCAATGTCTTCGTTAGCCACAAGATTGTAAAAAGGCCGTCTGCTGCAAATGCGTCAAACGTCCCTTTACATAGAACATTTTAAAGCCAACTGATGGAAGATGAATACCGCTTGTCAGATGACTCGAAGTCAATCGGAAATGATGAATGCCTTAGGCAGATTGCCCTGCTGTGAAGACTCGGATCAGCCTGTACATACATCGATCTTCACTACATTACGTGGAATAAAACGCTAGATGTATAGATGGACTAAACAAGGTAAGTGTTCTCTCCTCTTTATCACGCCTCTGCTACTTTTATCTGGGCTTCGTTTATTTACGACTGCAAATATAATTGTTGATACCGAATTTTACCATTAATCAAATCTGTAATCCTTTTTTGTTCAACACTTATCCTGTCCCAGATGAATCAAACTCGATTACTGTAATTGTTTATCTTATGTACCCAATGTGTGGTTTGAGATAATAAAGACTGAGTTGCGTGGTGTTGTGTTGTGACACAAAACTTGACAAAAGCCTATTTCGTTTCGAAAATAAAGGTATATACAAACATACATACAAGCATACGGTGTTTTTGGTCCCACTGAACGTAGGGCTGATAAGGAATCGGAGACGAAGCAATTTCGCATAACATGATTCATTTGAGCAACGTCTGGAGAGTTGGGGTCTTGTAGAATCTCCGTGTTATTGCATCATTAAACGTTACACTGATTAAATAACATCTAGTTTTTTCGGCGTAGGCTGACTAACGTGGGTTTTGACCTAGATGTTAAACAAACGATCTAGATTGTAGACCAATCAAATGTTGTATTTAATGAATAATGTCGAAGAAATAAAGGAAATGAATCGTTTTGATTGGTTCATAGTTAAGTTGGCGATCCCACGAGAGGCACTGATAGGGTTTTAAAATGAAATGTTCTGCATACTAATCTTTAATTGGTTTCCTTAAGAAATAAATTTCAGTAAAAAAATCAGTGAAAACGTATGAAATATAATATTTAAGAGCAAATGATTAATTATTTTTGAAACATGATAAGTTTTCAGTTATTTATCGTCAATTGAAACTTATACTATGTTACATAATACACCTCTTGGGAGCCTCGCGTAATCTCCAGTCATGTGATGAATTCTCGGCTTTGAAAGAAATAACGTCATTGAGCGCTAGTGTAATTGATGTTGACTTGGATTGTCAAGTCAAAGGTCTGTGGTTCGCTTCCCGGCAGAGGCAAGCTTTTCTCACTCTCATTCATATTAAAACCAAAGTATATATATGAACTAAAAGATTTATAAACCAAATATTGCATTTAACGTTATTGTTTTCTGTCATTCGAATAAGTAAGACAAAATATCAAATAATATGTGCATGTTCCATTTCTTAGTGTTTTCTCATATTGATCGCCGTCTATCTTTTTTAAAGATATTTCTTGTTCAATATGATGCATTAAGTTGATATAACATACAGGCGGACAGTGGTCTCTAGTGAGAGTGTGATATGTAGAAGTCACAAATGTACACAGGTGCAATACGATCCCAACTCGCCAGATACTGCCCATTTATCCCTTTCCCACATACAACAAATCTGCAGCAGACATTGAAAACATGTCGGCAAAACTATGGACTTTCTCTATAAATGAAACTTTATTAATTGAATAAAATTGAAAACAATCTTGCAAATAGAGAAATTGTTTATTATATGCACTTTATCCTTTTGCCACAATGTTTTAAAAAGTCGTCTGCTGCAGAGGTGTCAAAATGCGTGTACAAGTGGAAAATAGTTATTTAAAAGGAATCGAACGTACGCCTTGAAATCGGGCTAGAGTCATACTGAACAAAAGAAAATAGCCATAGGCTACTGGAAAGTTACGTTCAATAGACACTTAGTCAGGGGAAGACAACTCATTTTCCATTGATGACCATATAACATAATTGGTTATGGTTCTTTCTCTATAAACCAGAAACCTGTATTAAATGATAGAGTATATGCTCATTCTTAAACAATAGTACCGTGATGACGCTGTGTCGTGCTCCTGATTTAATAGAACTTTATTAAAGTCACATGTCAAAAGGTTGTGCGGTTAGATTATGGATTCATAGTGTGGTCCAGGTTTGTTCTGAAGATCTAAAGCTACTCTTACTATATTTTCGTATGTAAAACATGTGCACCTCCTCGAAGTCCAACATAGTGAAAGAGTTACACTAGATACATTTCGTGATGCTTAATACCAACAAGAGGGCCACGTTGTGGTCAGGCAAGCTTTTATTATCAAAACACCTATTTTGACAAAGTTTCAACATGCTCAAAGAAAAATACGGCTTCCAATGTGTTAACTTCCCTTCAAATTCCCCATAGTGACTTAGTTTTTTATCAATAATCGAACTTTGCCTAGATACCTGTCAAGACAAACATTCTGACAAAGTCTCAAGCTGCTGAAGCAGGTAATACGGTACCAAGAGTGTTAACAATGTTTACCTTCAACTTGGCCTATTGACCTAGTGTATGAACGGCCATGACCTGTAATATAACTTAGCTTTGATATCATCAAAACCCATATTCTGACACAGTTTCAATAAGCTCAAATTAAAAATGCAGCATTCAGAGTGTTAACAAAAGTTTCCTTTTTCAATTTGGTCTAGAGAATTAGTTTCGACCAGACATGACCCGTACTCGAACTTGGACTAGATATCATCAAAATACCCATTCTTACAAAATGTCAACATGCTCAAGTTATGAATACGACTTCCATAAATGTAAACAATATTTCCATTCAATTGGGCCTGGCGACCTAGTATTTGACCCATATAAGTTTCAAGTTGCTGAAGCAAACAAATTAATGTCCAGAACATTTCCTTCAATTTGATCTTGTTATCTAATATTTGATCTCACATGATCCAGTTTCGAACTTGACCAAGAGATGATGGAGATGTATGTGCTGTATTTGTCCAGCAAGACCAGTACTGCTTAACTGTCAGTCTGAAAGCGGGAAAAGCATTCATTATATTTATATGTCTGACATTTGTTTTCAATTGAGAATCTATACTGCTTGATAGAATTTTCAGAAATTACACCATATATTCTTCTACCGTTGTTTATTCAACACAGTGACAAAATATCCGATTACATAGAACGCATTATTCAATAACATTGTATTAATTGACACGTCTTTTGTTTTGAATATTTCCCACACGCAGACGTATACTTGGCGCATTTGTACCAGACGACTTATGTAATGATTAACACTATTTCCTTTTACTACTATGTCTCTACAATAATTCAAATTATTCCTTTTTATAATACAGATTTTCCATATTTTTGGTTTTAGGTTTTCAAAGCCGTTTCTGCGTTTTTGTTGTATGTGAGAAAGGGTTTTATACCCGTATTAAATATCACATGCTTGGCTGTGTATTGAAAATCGTAGACAGTCCTTTATAATATTATCGAGGCTTGCCTTTCATTATTGTTTCAATACTTCGTCCTTCAATTCAAAAGTATTATTTCTTCTTAAAGTTGTAAAACATTTACACAGTGTCAACGTGTGTAAAGATGACATGAAATGAGTATACCAGAGTATTATCGAAGTAAAAGCAAGATTGTTTAATGGATACTGTATCATGTGTTTCCCTGCTAATATGTCAGTAAGTGAAAGCATAGGGAGATGTGATCACTATGTGTCTCCCTGACAATATGTCAGTAAATGAAAGCATGGCGGAGATGTGATCACTATGTGTCTCCCTGCCAATATATCAGTAAGTGAAAGCATGGCGGAGATGTGAACAATATGCGTCTCCCTCCCAATATGTCAGTAAGTGAGAGCATGGCGGAAATGTGATCACGATGCGTCTCCCTGCCAATATGTCAGTAAGTGAAAGCATGGCGGAGATGTGATCACTATGTGTCTCCCTGCCAATATGTCAGGAAGTGAAAGCATGGCGGAGATGTGATCACTATGTGTCTCCCTGGCAATATGTCAGGAAGTGAAAGCATGGCGGAGATGTGATCACTATGTGTCTCCCTGCCAATATGTCAGTAAGTGAAAGCATGGCGGAGATGTGATGACTATGTGTCTTCCTGCCAATATGTCAGTAAGTGAAAGCATGGCGGAGATGTGATCAATATGTGTCTCTCCGCCAATATGTCAGTAAGTGAAATAATGGCTGAGATAGGATCACTATGTGTCTCCTTGCCAATATGTCAGGAGGTGAAAGCATGGCGGAGATGTTATCACTATGTGTCTCCCCGCCAATATGTCAGTAAGTGAAATAATGGCGGAGATGGGATCACTATGTGTCTCCTTGCCAATATGTCAGGAGGTGAAAGCATGGCGTAGATGTGATCACTATGTGTCTCCCCGCCAATATGTCAGTAAGTGAAATAATGGCGGAGATGGGATCACTATGTGTCTCCCTGCCAATATGTCAGTAAGTGAAAGCATGGCGGAGATGTGATCACTATGTGTCTCCCTGCCAATATGTCAGTAAGTGAAAGCATGGCGGAGATGTGATCACTATGTGTCTCTCAGCCAATATGTCAGTAAGTGAAATAATGGCGGAGATGGGATCACTATGTGTCTCCTTGCCAATATGTCAGGAGGTGAAAGCATGGCGGAGATGTGATCACTATGTGTCTCCCCGCCAATATGTCAGTAAGTGAAATAATGGCGGAGATGGGATCACTATGTGTCTCCCTGCCAATATGTCAGTAAGTGAAAAGCATGGCGGAGATGTGATCACTATGTGTCTCCCTGCCAAAATGTCAGTAAGCGAAAGCATGGCGGAGATGTGATCACTATGTGTCTCCCTGCCAATATGTTACTAAGTGAAAGCATGGCGGGCATGTGATCACTATGTGTTTCCCTGTCAATATGTCAGTAAGTGAAAGCATGGCGGTGATTTGATCAATATGTGTCTCTCTAACAATATGTCAGTAAGTGGAAGCATGGCGGAGATGTTATCACTATGTGTCTCCCTGACAATATGTCAGGAAGTGGAAGTATGGCGGAGATTTGAACAATATGCGTCTCCCTCCCAATATGTCAGTAAGTGAGAGCATGGCGGAAATGTGATCACGATGCGTCTTCCTGCCAATATGTCAGTAAGTGAAAGCATGGCGGAGATGTGATCACTATGTGTCTCCCTGCCAATATGTCAGTAAGTGAATGCATGGCGGACATGTGATCACTATGTGTCTCCCTGCCAATATGTCAGTAAGTGAAAGCATGGCGGAGATGTGATCACTATGTGTCTCCCTGGCAATATGTCAGGAAGTGAAAGCATGGCGGAGATGTGATCACTATGTGTCTCCCTGCCAAAATGTCAGTAAGTGAAAGCATGGCGGAGATGTGATCAATATGTGTCTCTCCGCCAATATGTCAGTAAGTGAAATAATGGCGGAGATAGGATCACTATGTGTCTCCCTGCCAATATGTCAGTAAGTGAAAGCATGGCGGAGATGTGATCACTATGTGTCTCCCTGCCAATATGTCAGTAGGTGAAAGCATGGCGGAGATGTGATCACTATGTGTCTTTCCGCCAATATGTCAGTAAGTGAAACAATGGCGGAGATGGGATCACTATGTGTCTCCTTGCCAATATGTCAGGAGGTGAAAGCATGGCGGAGATGTGATCACTATGTGTCTCCCCGCCAATATGTCAGTAAGTGAAATAATGGCGGAGATGGGATCACTATGTGTCTCCTTGCCAATATGTCAGGAGGTGAAAGCATGGCGGAGATGTGATCACTATGTGTCTCCCCGCCAATATGTCAGTATGTGAAAGCATGGCGGAGATGTGATCACTATGTGTCTCCCTGCCAAAATGTCAGTAAGTGTAACCATGGCGGAGATGTGATCACTATGTGTCTCCCTGCCAATATGTTACTAATTGAAAGCATGGCGGGCATGTGATCACTATGTGTTTCCCTGTCAATATGTCAGTAAGTGAAAGCATGGCGGTGATTTGATCAATATGTGTCTCCCTGCCAATATGTCAGTAAGTGGAAGCATGGCGGAGATGTGATCACTATGTGTCTCCCTGCCAATATGTCAGTAAGTGAAAGCATGGCGGAGATGTGATCACTATGTGTCTCCCTGGCAATATGTCAGGAAGTGAAAGCATGGCGGAGATGTGATCACTATGTGTCTCCCTGCCAAAATGTCAGTAAGTGAAAGCATGGCGGAGATGTGATGACTATGTGTCTTCCTGCCAATATGTCAGTAAGTGAAAGCATGGCGGAGATGTGATCACTATGTGTCTCCCCGCCAATATGTCAGTAAGTGGAAATAATGGCGGAGATGGGATCACTATGTGTCTCCTTGCAAATATGTCAAGAGGTGAAAGCATGGCGGAGATGTTATCACTATGTGTCTCCCTGCCAATATGTTAGTAAGTGAAAGCATGGCGAAGATGTGATCACTATGTGTTTCCCTGCCAATATGTTAGTAAGTGAAAGCGTGGCGGAGATCTGATCAGTATGTGTCTCCCTGCCAATATGTCATTAAATGAAAGCATGGCGGAGATGTGATCACCATGTGTCTCCCTGCCAATATGCCAGTAAGTGAAAGCATGGCGGAGATGTGATCACTATCTGTCTTCCTGCCAATATGTCAGGAAGTGAAAGCGTGGCGGAGATGTGATCACTATGTGTCTCCCTGCCAATATGTCATTAAATGAAAGCATGGTGGAGATGTGATCACTATGTGTCTCTCTGCCAATATGCCAGTAAGTGAAAGCATGGCGGAGATGTGATCACTATGTGTCTCCCTGCCAATATGTCAGAAAGTGAAAGCATGGCGGAGATGTGATCAATATGTGTCTGCCAATATGTCAGTAAGAGAAAGCATGGCGGAGATGTGATTACTATGTGTCTCCCTGCCAATATGTCAGTAAGAGAAAGCATGGCGGAGATGTGATCACTATGTCTTTCTCTGCCAATATGTCAGTAAGTGAAATAATGGCGGAGATGTGATTACTATGTGTCTCCCTGCCAATATGTCAGTAAGAGAAAGCTTGGCGGAGATGTGATCACTATGTGTCTCCCTGCCAATATGTTACTAAGTGAAAGTATGGCGGGCATGTGATCACTATGTGTTTCCCTGTCAATATGTCAGTAAGTGAAAGCATGGCGGTGATTTGATCAATATGTGTCTCCCTGCCAATATGTCAGTAAGTGGAAGCATGGCGGAGATGTGATCACTATGTGTCTCCCTGCCAATATATCAGTAAGTGAAAGTATGGCGGAGATTTGATCACTATGTGTCTCCTTGCCAATATGTCAGGAGGTGAAAGCATGGCGGAGATGTGATCACTATGTGTCTCCCCGCCAATATGTCATTAAGTGAAATAATGGCGGAGATGGGATCACTATGTGTCTCCCTGCCAATATGTCAGTAAGTGAAAGCATGGCGGAGATGTGATCACTATGTGTCTCCCTGCCAAAATGTCAGTAAGTGTAAACATGGCGGAGATGTGATCACTATGTGTCTCCCTGCCAATATGTTACTAATTGAAAGCATGGCGGGCATGTGATCACTATGTGTTTCCCTGTCAATATGTCAGTAAGTGAAAGCATGGCGGTGATTTGATCAATATGTGTCTCCCTGCCAATATGTCAGTAAGTGGAAGCATGGCGGAGATGTGATCACTATGTGTCTCCCTGCCAATATATCAGTTAGTGAAAGCATGGCGGAGATATGATCACTATGTGTCTTCCTGCCTATATATCGGGAAGTGAAAGCATGGCGGAGATGTGATCACTATGTGTCTCCCTGCTAATATATCAGTAAGTGAAAGCATGGCGGAGATGTGATCACTATGTGTCTCCCTGCCAATATATCAGGAAGTGAAAGCACGTTTGAGATGTGATCACTATGTGTCTCCATGCCAATATATCAGGAAGTGAAATCATGGCGGAGATGTGATCACTATGTGTCTCCCTGCCAATATATCAGGAAGTGAAAGCATGGCGGAGATGTGATCACTATGTGTCTCCCTGCCAATATATCAGGAAGTGAAAGCATGGCGGAGATGTGATCACTATGTGTCTCCCTGCCAATATATCAGTAAGTGAAAGCATTGCGGAGATGTGATCACTATGTGTCTCCCTGCCAATATATCAGGAAGTGAAAGCATGGCGGAGATGTGATCACTATGTGTCTCCCTGCCAATATATCAGGAAGTGAAAGCATGGCGGAGATGTGATCACTATGTGTCTTCCTGCCAATATATCAGTAAGTGAAAGCATGGCGGAGATGTGATCACTATGTGTCCCCCATGCCAATATATCAGGAAGTGAAAGCATGGCGGAGATGTGATCACTATGTGTCTCCCTGCCAATATGTCAGGAAGTGAAAGCATGGCGGAGATGTGATCACCATGTGTCTCCCTGCCAATTTGTCAGGATGTGAAAGCATGGCGGAGATGTGATCACTATGTGTCTCCCTGCCAATATGTCAGTAAGTGAAAGCATGGCGGAGATGTGATCACTATGTGTCTCCCCGCCAATATGTCAGTAAGTGAAATAATGGCGGAGATGGGATCACTATGTGTCTCCTTGCAAATATGTCAGGAGGTGAAAGCATGGCGGAGATGTTATCACTATGTGTCTCCCTGCCAATATGTTAGTAAGTGAAAGCATGGCGAAGATGTGATCACTATGTGTTTCCCTGCCAATATGTCAGTAAGTGAAAGCGTGGCGGAGATGTGATCACTATGTGTCTCCCCGCCAATATGTCAGTAAATGAAAGCATGGCGGAGATGTGATCACTATATGTCTCCCTGCCAATATGCCAGTAAGTGAAAGCATGGCGGATATGTGATCACTATGTGTCTCCCTGCCAATATGTCAGGAAGTGAAAGCATGGCGGAGATGTGATCAATATGTGTCTCCCTGCCAATATGTCAGTAAGTGAAAGCATGGCGGAGATGTGATCACTATGTGTCTCCCCGCCAATATGTCAGTAAATGAAATAATGGCGGAGATGGGATCACTATGTGTCTCCTTGCAAATATGTCAGGAGGTGAAAGCATGGCGGATATGTTATCACTATGTGTCTCCCTGCCACTATGTTAGTAAGTGAAAGCATGGCGAAGATGTGATCACTATGTGTTTCTCTGCCAATATGTCAGTAAGTGAAAGCGTGGCGAAGATGTGATCACTATGTGTCTCCCTGCCAATATGTCATTAAATGAAAGCATGGTGGAGATGTGATCACTATGTGTCTCTCTGCCAATATGCCAGTAAGTGAAAGCATGGCGGAGATGTGATCACTATGTGTCTCCCTGCCAATATGTCAGAAAGTGAAAGCATGGCGGAGATGTGATCAATATGTGTCTGCCAATATGTCAGTAAGAGAAAGCATGGCGGAGATGTGATTACTATGTGTCTCCCTGCCAATATGTCAGTAAGAGAAAGCATGGCGGAGATGTGATCACTATGTCTTTCTCTGCCAATATGTCAGTAAGTGAAATAATGGCGGAGATGTGATCACTATGTGTCTCCCTGCCAATATGTCAGTAAGTAAAAGCACGGCGGAGATGTGATCACTATGTGTCTCCCTGCCAATATGTCAGTAAGTAAAAGCATGGCGGAGATGTGATCACTATGTGTCTCCCTGCCAATATGTCAGTTAGTGAAAGCACGGCGGAGATGTGATCACTATGTGTCTCCCTGCCAATATATCAGGAAGTGAAAGCATGGCGGAGATGTGATCACTATGTGTCTCCCTGCCAATATGTAAGGAAGTGAAAGCATGGCGGAGATGTGATCACTATGTGTCTCCCTGCCAATATGTCAGTAAGTGAAAGCATGGCGGAGATGTGATCACTATGTGTCTCCCTGCCAATATGTCAGTAAGTGAAAGCATGGCGGAGATGTGATCACTATGTGTCTCCCCGCCAATATGTCAGTAAGTGGAAATAATGGCGGAGATGGGATCACTATGTGTCTCCTTGCAAATATGTCAAGAGGTGAAAGCATGGCGGAGATGTTATCACTATGTGTCTCCCTGCCAATATGTTAGTAAGTGAAAGCATGGCGAAGATGTGATCACTATGTGTTTCCCTGCCAATATGTTAGTAAGTGAAAGCGTGGCGGAGATCTGATCAGTATGTGTCTCCCTGCCAATATGTCATTAAATGAAAGCATGGCGGAGATGTGATCACCATGTGTCTCCCTGCCAATATGCCAGTAAGTGAAAGCATGGCGGAGATGTGATCACTATCTGTCTTCCTGCCAATATGTCAGGAAGTGAAAGCATGGCGGAGATGTGATCACTATGTGTCTCCCTGCCAATATGTCAGTAAGTGAAAGCATGGCGGAGATGTGATCACTATGTGTCTCCCTGCCAATATGTCAGTAAGTGAAAGCATGGCGGAGATGTGATCACTATGTGTCTCCCCCGCCAATATGTCAGTAAGTGAAATAATGGCGGAGATGGGATCACTATGTGTCTCCTTGCAAATATGTCAGGAGGTGAAAGCATGGCGGAGATGTTATCACTATGTGTCTCCCTGCCAATATGTTAGTAAGTGAAAGCATGGCGAAGATGTGATCACTATGTGTTTCCCTGCCAATATGTCAGTAAGTGAAAGCGTGGCGGAGATGTGATCACTATGTGTCTCCCTGCCAATATGTCATTAAATGAAAGCATGGCGGATATGTGATCACTATGTGTCTCCCTGCCAATATGCCAGTAAGTGAAAGCATGGCGGAGATGTGATCACTATGTGTCTCCCTGCCAATATGTCAGTAAGAGAAAGCATGGCGGAGATGTGATCACTATGTGTCTCTCTGCCAATATGTCAGTAAGTGAAATAATGGCGGAGATGTGATTACTATGTGTCTCCCTGCCAATATATCAGGAAGTGAAAGCATGGCAGAGATGTGATCACTATGTGTCTCCCTGCCAATATGTCAGTAAGTAAAAGCACAGCGGAGATGTGATCACTATGTGTCTCCCTGCCAATATGTCAGTAAGTAAAAGCACGACGGAGATGTGATCACTATGTGTCTCCCTACCAATACGTCAGTTAGTGAAAGCACGGCGGAGATGTGATCACTATGTGTCTCCCTGCCAATATGTCAGTAAGAGAAAGCATGGCGGAGATGTGATCACTATGTGTCTCTCTGCCAATATGTCAGTAAGTGAAATAATGGCGGAGATGTGATTACTATGTGTCTCCCTGCCAATATATCAGGAAGTGAAAGCATGGCAGAGATGTGATCACTATGTGTCTCCCTGCCAATATGTCAGTAAGTAAAAGCACGGCGGGGATGTGATCAATATGTGTCTCCCTGCCAATATGTCAGTAAGTAAAAGCACGACGGAGATGTGATCACTATGTGTCTCCCTACCAATACGTCAGTTAGTGAAAGCACGGCGGAGATGTGATCACTATGTGTCTCCCTACCAATATGTCAGTTAGTAAAGGCATGGCGGAGATGTGATCACTTATCGGTACTACATTTCCCCTAATTTAATTGGTTGAATAAATTCAATAATCCTTCTTTGTCAAGATAAACAATGTCAAATACAATTTGTCCCAGTGTCATAAACCCTTTCCCACTCGCAGATTTTGTCCCAAATGCAACAGACGATCTTTTCTCCTTTTGCGACAATGCTCACACCGGTATCCCTTATTTCTGATTCGAAACTGCTTTGTTATGCGGTAGGTGACTATGGAAGGTAAAACCGAATTATAAAAATAGTGGAAAGGGACCCATCAATCACTTCAAGTTATCGACGTGTTCAATGAATCCCTCGACTAAAATTTATTGACGTAGTGTCAGCTTCATAATTCATTCATACTTCTATTTTCGTTATGAATAGCAACCCAGTGATAACAATAATGTCAAGTAAAAAGCGCAGCAGCAGTTCTTATTGCTCGTCTAAGATATAAGAACTGCTTCTATAATGTTTTCAAAAGACAATGCATTCGAGGAGTATGTTCGAGTTCAATTAATATATTCGAATTACTTCGCGAATTCGTTGTATGGGTAATGTGTCCAAAGAGTTTTTTATCAGGGGAGTTGAAGACTTTAGATATCCTTAGGATCTTGAACTTGGTGTTCAAATACATCGGGCTTTTTTTGTATCGTTGTCAAACTTCAAACAGGCGTAATATAATGTCCTTGTATTTTCAACGGTCGCATGATGAATATGTAATGAGGTCATTTTACAAATAGACTTAATTGGTCAACTGACCCCATCACTTGTGCATGATGAGACAGTTTGATAAATACGAACGAACAACACATCTTCTTCTCACTCGAAAAATTATCCTCAAAGGCTTCGAGACGGCTTCGGTGGTGTTGTGGTAGAGCGTCCGCCTCGGGTGCGGGAGGACATTTGTTCGACCACCGGCCAGGTCATACAAAAAAACTATAACAAAAATGATAGTAATGGCTATCCAGCTCGGCGTTTTCAGGGTTGCGGCTGATTGACTTTTGTCAGGATAAATGGATCAGTAGAACTAACACAGGAAACGCCGTAATATAACTGAAATATTGTTGAAAGGCGTAAAACACAAAGCAATCAATCGAAGGTTTCGATATACCGACACTTACGGACTTGTTTAATTAGTTATCAGTTATAATCGTTCTCCGGTAGCTTTCTGAGTGTTTGTGTTACACAAAGGCAAAAAGGATCATGATCAGATTGCGCCGGCTGATCTGTTGCTATGTTGGTCTCATCGTCTAGAATGTCAGTTTTCGTGTGACTGGGTTAATGTTTTATATCTTAACCGACGACAATAAGTCAAAGCCACTCAGTGATAATTTAAAGCCACACTATAAAACTGCATTTGTCGATGACCATAATGAGACGGTACAAATACGCATGCTGATCTTTGTCTATGGAGATTTCAAACGTTTGCTAAAGGCAGTGATCTAAAAACAAAGAATGAGAGAAACGAACAAATGTTATTCCACGTTTAATTAAATAGTGTTTTCATTGTATACTATATATTTAGTCTCATATGCTCCAATAAAGTAATCTAATAATCATCATGTTAAAATTAAGACTAAATATATGTAAATATTTTCTTCACAGAAAGGAAAATATTCGAGCGACTGTAACACTGACATTGTCGCAGATAAATATATTAGCGAACATTGTGAGTCCCTTTTTTTGGTTAAACGAACAATTTTGAAAATCTGGCCGAAAGGAGAATTTCTCCTTTTGTCATAATGTTTTCAAAAGTCGTCTGCTGCAGAGGCGTCAGAACGCCTCTTTATGTAGAAAAGAGTAAATCCTTTTCCACTTGAAGCAGCTGCAACAGATGACATTTAAAAAACATTGTGACAAGGAGAAATTACTCATTATAAACAATTGCTACTTTTGCCACAATGTTTTCAACTCCGTTCAATAAACCTTCTTTCATTTTTAAAGTCGTCTGCAGCAGATTTGTTGTTTGTGGGAATGCTATAAACCCTTTCTTGATCCTCATTTTCTATAATCTGGGTGTTAAAATAGAGCCTTAGATAAGGGGCGTTTTGCATGTTTCTAACATCCTTATTTGAACCTCTAAAAATATCCGTAAATGAGAGTTTAAGTATATAAATAGAGTAGAAAACATTGTGGCAAAAGGTGAAATTAATCATATTGAGCAATGTCCTTTGTTGTCACAATGTTTTCCAGACGTCGTCTGCTGCATAGACATCCGTAAGCGGCTGTATTTGGGAAAGGGTAAATACCGCTAATCAGCAGACGCTTGTCATATAATATTTCCTTGACATTGTGGGAGGTTAAATACAGGACTATAGTCACTTACCTATCTGATTCTTGAGTTTTTCCTTCAAACTTTGTTGATACTGTCGCCCATCGGCTATACTCTATTGTAGCCTAGCTGCTTTGTATTTCAGAGCTCTGATCAAGTTGGGTCCCTAATCAAGAGAAATTGCAATACAGATATTAGAGGTAAGGTAGAAAATTATCTTGAGCTTTCAGCTTAAAAATAAATTTTGAACTTCAAATTTGAATACAAAGCCAAATAAAAAAGTTTCAAAGTAACACAATGTTTCACTTGTCAATATGAGCCGTCCCGTGAGAACACCAACATTATGGACTCTGCGTAAAGGGGCGGGAAGCAGGATATAGAGCACATAGCGGACTGTTAAAATGATGTTGAAATTGTGCTATGACACGGCTGTCTGGAGAGATTACGAACAACGTATGAACGCTTGTATTGGCCTAGACAGGTCACGAATGACAGACAATGTGTTTATCTTTATCTCCAACTAAGAAACGCATGGCGGTATGCACAGGTGGTGAATGACAGACACTATGCCTTTCTTAGAAATCTGAAGCAAACTTTAGAAATCGAGTTGGGAAAGATGTCCAATTCCCTCATTTTGTTTCATTTCAGCCACACAGTATTTTATCATAACTCTCATCATCAGTATTAAAAGTCTTTTCCTGGGTATTTTCCCCCCCAATATTTAGAACATTGTGGTCTAAAAACAAAGCATGTAAATCGGTCGTGAAAAAACTAGTTTATAGATTAATGGGCAAAGTTCCTAAATATCCTGTAAAATATGGCAATAATTCTGTCTGCAATGGCATAAGATTCGTCTGCTATGAAACTATCTAAAGAAAAACATATGAAAGACCCGAAGTTGACCTCCTTATGCGTCTTTTAAAGTGATGTGGAAAAGTAATAAAAGATTTATTTTGAGCTGCCGTTACGTCAGTTCAACGTTACAAGTCCCTCATTCACCCTTGACGTCATGTACAAAAGTTATTTCAAGTATGGGACTGATTTGACAAATTGCCGGGCAATCAGAATAGCTGATTAATTGCTAATAGTAGCACTGACTTGTTTGTTTGTCATAATCGAGGGATCACTCGAACTTATTGAACACGTTGATAACTCGATCAAATGTCTGGATCCCTTTCGACTTCGAGTTCTCAATAAGTACATTTGTTTGTACTACAAGGGTAGAGGTAGAATGTATTTCGAGTTTATCAAGTGAAACAAGAGGCTTACCCGTGTATGGATTCAGTCCCTGATGTTAAAATACAGCGAATATACAATATCAGCATTACACGTATTGCTTTATTTTCTCTATCTATAGTAGCTCCCCATACCTGATCATCAGGCACTCATTTCAGGTTCAGAGAGATGTCTTACAATAAATATTATACTCGTGTATCTTTGTAATTGTCGATTTGAGTTTATAAAGAAATCTGAATCTGAATTTTATTTATTTGTAGATCTTGTATAATGGTAACCCTTTCCCGCCTGCAGACGCATTTTGACGCAATAGCAGCAGACGACGTTTGAAAACATTGTGGCCAAAGGTGAAATTTCTCCTTTGGCTAGAATGTTTTCAACTTTATTTAACAATTAAGTTATCTTTAATGGAGATTTTTCAGGTTTTTGTCACTATGTTTTGAAAGTCGTCTGCTGCAGATGTGTTGTATGTGGGAAAGGGTTAATGCAAGTGCAAGGAGAAAAAGGACGGTTTTCAGTGTAGCCTACATGTACCCCCTTTTCCGGTGTATAGAAGCATTTGACGCAGAAACCATGTAAATCATGAACCCAATTAAACGTTAAATATAATATACCAAATTGGCTGTTGTGTATACCTAGATCAACCTATGAATGCGCACTATCAGATCAAGACATCAACTGTTGACATCAACTACGTGTATAAGCTTGTCAGAAGGTTCTGTCTACTCGTGTAGAATATGACATGACTGAGAAGATACACATACTGTTCTTGGCCTTCACTATCCCCGGACTCCAACAAGTACCTTTTCGCATGGTCGGAATCGTTTTGGTTTGGCGCGACACTTGATAAGGGCATGTTATCAGATATACACATGTACATAAACATGATTATATATGGACATTGTCAGTTTCATGACCGAAGATAAAACCTAAGATAAACCTCACGTGTCAACTATTTAATTAAATATGACACCTGCTGCCAAAGTTCATATATTTTTGTCGATTATTTGTCATGGCTTGATATGGATGTCTACATATTGAGTAAGGAGTATGTGGTATGACATGTTAGTACGGGGGTATATCGTTATACCCGCTCAAAATCATTCATACAATCACAACATTTACTCGGACCGTCGCCTCGGTGGTGTAGTGGTAGAGTGTCCACATCTGGTGCGGCAGGTCCTGGTCTCGATTCCAGGCTGAGTCAAACCAAAAACTTTAAAAATGGTAGTTATGGATTTCCATCCATGTCGCGCAAGATTGTTGGATTAACATTACGACTTGCTCGCCGGTTTCAGGAAACTTCGGCGTAAAATGGCGTCAGACACCATGCAAACAAACACATTTAAATTAACTGAAGCCCCGCCATGCCGCAAAAGGCCAGTAGCATGTATGCAGATGTCAACAATAATCCGGTCGTTATAGCGATAACCCTGCCCAGGTTTAAGGTATATCGATTTATGGTCTTATTGACTCTCTATTACGGGATCATATAAAGGTACAATGGCAAATTATGGTCTTAATGACTCTCTATAACGGGATCATATAAAGGTACAATGGCATTTTAGGGTCTTATTGACTCTCTATAACGGGATCATATAAAGGTACAATGGCATTTTAGGGTCTTATTGACTCTCTATAACGGGATCATACAAAGGTACAATGGCGTTTTAATGTCTTATTGACTCTCTATAACGGGATCATATAAAGGCACAACGGCGTTTTATGGTCTTATTGACTCTCTATAACGGGATCATATAAAGGCACAACGGCGTTTTAGGGTCTTATTGACACTCTATAACGGGATCATATAAAGGCATAACGGCGTTTTAGGGTCTTATTGATTCTCTATAACGGGATCATACAAGAGAAAGTTGATGCAACGCATCAATGTCGCCGGATATCCATAGTGCAGTTATGCATAACACTAACATTATAGTAGTTGAATAAACAGTTATCAACTGAGGGGCATATTGGAACATCAGGGGTGGGGTCAAGTGAAAATGTATCATGACTTGCATTGTTTTGTCAACGAAGTGAATGATAATTGAAGCCTTTCATTGTTTATGATCAATCTCCATTCCAAAGTAGGTTGACCATACACACAACCAACTAATTATTGATCATAAACAGTAATGGAAATGAGTAATCTTGCCAATCATCAGTCTTAGTATGTATACAGTGCTTTCATTAAGGAATAATTATAAGATTTGTGAATTCCACATACACTTTTCAAGATGTTTGTCAGAATATTTGAATTTTATTATCTTTCAATAAAACCACAAAACAGACAATTTAGGATTTGCATGCAATAGCACATCATTTTACCTTTCCTCTATGAATGTCAACAGTGGACACTTTTGCAGCAATCTACTTTTAAAACAATGAGATAAGGGTTAAATCGCTGAAGACATGAGTTTTCTATTTTTCTCAAAATGATATTAGCTTGGCATCCTAATTATATCATACTTTAATAAATGTTGAAATGTAGTCCAATATTTATAAATTAGACCACCTTCGAAATATAATATCAACTAAACAGTTAAATCTCATTGAAATTGTTGTATAATTTAAACTTAATTTCGAACATAAACTGAGCCCTACAACATGTTAATTTATTTTAATTTTTTCCTTCCTTTTTTATAATCAAAATAACAAACTACTCATGTTTTAAAATTATATTATGATGAGCGCCCTTGTGTCAATGATGCCTAACAATATTCAGATCGGAAGCAATATGCCTTTAGGGAATTAAATGACACATTTAAAATTGTCAAGGACGAAATAATGTTGTACGAAAGACCCGATTCTTTCTTATTCGCAGAGGTGTCGTTCTTGAAACTCTCTTTATAGGCAGAGAGTGTTCGTTCAAAGTAATTTTTCTATTAAAACCAGTTTTATCTCGGTTTGTTCTTGTTTGTTCTTTTCTTCATTTGTTTCGAACCAAATAAACATTTAAAATCACCTATGATTTACTATTTTCAAGTGAGTGTAAAGAGCGGCTCTCTGCAAAGGAGATTGATCTACGCAGTTGGTATTCGCGAGTCACGCGATCAACAGTTTTACCTTAGAAACAGTTCATATTTTAGATATACATGGATAAACATTATAAAATGCCTTCTTCACAAATCAAGACATCTCTTTGAACATTAAATTAACATTCAGTAAGTTAAAATTGCCATTAAAAGGAGAATATTCGACATCATTTTCATCTCGATATTTACACATAACAAACAGGTGCGCGTATGTAAACAAATTAGGCTGTGCGACGTAAAGGTTTGTAGTTATCGCCTTTTGATTACATGTAGTATATAGTGCAAAATAAAGTATACCAGTCTAGCTAATAGTAGGGACTTTTTTGTCTTCGTAAACAAAACAAAAAAACATAAATGCGAGTCAAAATAAAGAAACTGAAAATACCTAAAACATCGGAATATTTATTTCATTTTAGGTGTGTCATTACTTAGTGTTTTTAAACAAACACAATTGTAATATGTTCAAGACATCTAAATGTGTTTCTTTCTAATGATAATCCCCCCTCCCATGTCATTTCCGAAAACCTATTAAAAATAGAAGTCGCGGGTTTCTGCCCGGCGACTAATAAAGGAACAACGGCGTTTTATGGTCTTATTGACTCTCTATAACGGGATCATATAAAGGTACAATGGCGTTTTAGGGTCTTATTGCCTCTCTATAACGGGATAATTTAACTGTACAATGGCGTTTTAAGGTCTTATTGACTCTCCATAACGGGATCATATAAAGGCACAATGACGTTTTAGGGTCTTATTGACTCTCTATAACGGGATCATATAAAGGCACAACGGCGTTTTATGGTCTTATTGACTCTCTATAACGGGATTATTTAACTGTACAATGGTATTTTAAGGGTCTTATTGACTCTCTATAACGGGATAATATAACGGTACAATGGCATTTTAGGGTCTTATTGACTCTCTATAATGTGATCATATAACTGTACAATGGCGTTTTAAGGTCTTATTGACTCTCTATAATGGGATCATATAAAGGTACAATGGCGTTTTCGAGTCTTATTGACTCTCTATAACGGGATCATATAAAGGTACAATGGCGTTTTCGAGTCTTATTGACTCTCTATAACGGGATCATATAAAGGTACAATGGCGTTTTCGAGTCTTATTGACTCTCTATAACGAGATCATTTAACTGTACAATGGCATTTTAAGGGTCTTATTGACTCTCTATAACGGGATCATTTAAATGTACAATGGCATTTTAAGGGTCTTTTTGACTCTCTATAACGGGATAATATAACGGTACAATGGCATTTTAGGGTCTTATTGAATCTCTATAACGTGATCATATAACTGTACAATAGCGTTTTAAGGTCTTATTGACTCTCTATAACTGTTTACAGGTAAATTGGCGTAAGACTAATGGGGTTAACATTTTAAAATGTTTACATGTTAACAGACAACGTAGGCTCTGTTAAGACTGGAAATGCTTCTGCTCGCCCGAGTCTTCACTGTACGAAGATGCATTAAACCCTTCCCACATATAGACGCTTTCTGACGCCTCTACAGCAGACGACTTTTGAAAACCTTGGCTCAAAATAATCAATTTCTCCATTTGCCACAATGTTATCGACTATTTTCAGTAATTATAAATAGAGATTTTCCTTATTTTTTACTAAATGTCTTCAACGTCATCTGCTGCAGATTTGTTGTATGTGGGAAAGGGTTAAGAACCCAAATCGCTAGACGCGGCTCAACAATATTCAATATTTCCGTCATGTAACGAAGGCCATGTATTGCCTGCATTTCGCACCAACTTCGGAATATGTCATTGTGACAAATGGAGTAATCTCTAATGTCGTCTTCTCCTGCTGTGAGCAAATGCGTCCTGTAAGAAGGAAAGGGTAATACGATATTTTCGTTTCATTGTTTTCATGGATTTAATGTACAATTGTGAACTTTGTAGACCAAAATCAGGCCGCACGTTTGTGAAACGGAATGTGGTCTTCATTTTTTAGCTACTCAATTTGATATCATTTTGTTTGTAAATTCTATTTCCTAAGCATGAAATAGTTTGTCAAAGTTCAGGTTGCTGGAACTAAGTGCGAAAAGGTTTTTAAAGTATCACAAAAGTAGATAAATGATTCATCTTTCCTCACTGATAAACTAACACAAAGTCAGCAAGAAATGATTGATTCTCGCACCAGTGCTCATGGTGTATTTTAGCATGTTCCGCATTTGTTACAATATGAAAGAAAGACTTCTCTTTACGATTTGTTGTATATACTATAGTTTGATTGAGTAAATTATTGGTTGTATCCCTTCATTTGATAACATTTGTTTGATTGTTTGGTATTTTACGCCGCTTTCAACAATTGTTCAGTTATTTCACGGCTTTACCTATGTAAGTTACCAGTATTACTGGTCCATTAATCCTGACATCATCGAGTCAGCCGAAATGCTAAACACATCATGCTGAGTACTGTTTAGGGATCGATTACTACCTTGTTTAAAGTCTTTGATATGATACGACCAGGGATCGAACCTGCGATCTCAAGCATCCTAGGCGGACGCTCTAAAATAACACCATTGTGGTAGTGTACTTTATAGCATGCATTCCGTTTAACTGTATTGCTTTGCGTTTTTATTGTTACTGTTGAAGCAATCATTGATGGTATAACACCATCCAAACAAAGCGATTTGCTATAACCGTCAATGAATCTTTAACCGATCAACTTCCGGTCAGTCTTTTGTTTACATTTACCTAACATTATTCACTGTTACGATCACGAAATCCAAATTGTTTGTAGTATGTGTCTTTTACGCCGTTTCCAACATTATTTCAGCTATATGACTTATTCATGATCGTTGTGAACACAAACCAGTACAATGCTAGGAATATTGTGGCTTGAGAAAGGGCACTTCACCATGAGCACCGCACCGCGACTGGGGACGCCCGGTTCCAAATCCAAATGTACAATGAGTGTTGTCGAGCGGCGATAGCTCAGTTGGTATCGATAAGAACTATCAAACCAGGGTTCGTGGGTTCGAGACCCAGCTCAGTTCTTCATGAATATCGTTGATTTACAAACGTCATCCTGACTAGCGATATTCCAACAATGGATTAAACAGATAGGCTATCCTAATATAACTGAAATGCCGTCAAAAACAGATCAATTAATCAATTAATTAATCAAACAAACAAACAAAGTTCCTTTTAGCTAAATGTTATTTTGACGTATTTACAAGTAAGCGTGTTGTACATTTATTGCGGATCCTCTCATTATATGAGAGTGCAGTCTCAGGTTAGTCTATTCATATTCTGTTTTATCTTGGTGAGCGTATATATATATATATATATACATGTATTAAGTGTACATAATGAATACATGTATATGGGTTCGAACAACGAGAACATGAACGGAACAGACACGTGATTATCGACACATGAGATTAAGACATTTATCTTTAACAATTTCCCACCTGCCAGACGCATGTTGACGCATCTTCAGTTGACGACATTTGAAAACATTAGGACAAAAGGAGAAATTGCTCATGATGAGCAATTTCTCCTTTTGTCACGCTATTTTCTATTGTATTAAAATATCATATTTTAATTAATTGATTCATGTATTTCCATAGTTTTGCCCAGCTGTTTTTAAAGTCTCTTGGTGTAGAAATGTTGTATTAGGTAAAGGGTTACTTTAACGTAGACTTATTGTTCGTAACTGTTTCCCAAGAAACTTTCGAATATGCTGATTCTTATAACCGCTGAAACGAATCTCTTTTTTTATTTTATTAATTGTTCAATTCTGTGACAAAGTGTGCTTCTCACGTACCCGAAGATGTTTACTCTGACGTTATCAACGCAAAGGACATACTTTATTTTGTTACCAACTGGATACAATTATTAAAGACAGGATAAAGCGTATAATGGCATTTTCGGGAATGACGTCACTTCGTAAAATTGCTCAGCTTGTGCACGATAATACGCTTGTAAATCCAATCGCACATATCTCATGAAATGTCCCTTTCGATGAAACGACATCATTTGTTAACCCTTTACCACAGGCAGTCGCTCTTTGAAATATCTTCAGCAGACGACGTTTGACAACGTTGTGGCAACAGGAGAAGCTGCTTAAGCTGGGTTCACACTACGACGTTTAGACCGACGTTTTCCGACGTTTGGGCAAACGTCCAGCTCCGCTAGTAAAAGTTGCTAAAAGTTTATAAGAGTTGATGTTCGCTGGCGAATGCTGACGAACGTTGTGTTCGTTGAACATTTTTAACATGCAAAAACTTTGCCGACGTTTGGAAATAAATGTTGGTGTAAGTTGTGCTCCGTTCGTAAACGTTCCTGAATGCTGGATTAAGTTGTACAGAGTTTTCCTAAGTAGGACTCTGTTGGCAAACGTCGACTGAGACGCTGGTGGTGGTGAACTTAGCCGAACGCTTGTCCAACGGAGGCCAACGGGTACCCGACGCAATGAACGCGATGGTAACGCAAGGGGCTAGCGTAGGCGAACTTTCAACAGCGTATCCGTAACTAAGGTGAACTTTGGACAACGGATCCTTACGAAGCCTGACGCAAGCCAACTTCCAACAACGTTAAACAACTTTTGCGAACGAACTGAACGTTTGCAGGTTTTTGTCAGCGGTCAGTAACGCACTACCAGCGCGACCCAAACGTTTTCGAGCGTATGCCGATCACAATTCGGATACATAAAGCTAAACTTTACATTGGCGTGTGCAGATGAACGAGCTTGTTCCTCAATCCTGCATTGGATGCATTGAAATATTTGCGATATCGAGGATAATCATTACTACACGGTAAGTACAGTTAACACGTAAATATAACCACATTATGTTATTACCTTTGTTTTCACGAACATTTTCAGCCATTATTTTATACATTTATGAATCCCTTTCTTCTACAGATGGAGGACCTGGAAGGCTGAGGAGAGAGTGTGAACGTTGCCTGACGCTGACCTCAGCTTACCTATGCTGAGTATTCGTTTGTCTAAGTTGGACTAAGTCGGCGACCGCTGCACATACGCTACATCTGCGTTGGCAAAAGTTCGCCTACGCTAATAGAAAATAAATACAACGCTGGTAAACGCTGTCAAGCGCTAGCAAACGCTGTCAAACGCTGGGAAACGTTCGTAAAAGTTGATTTGCGCCGGATATAAAACGTTGGTAGTGTGAATGAAAAATATCCTTCTCGCGAACGTAATTTCGCCGACGTTTGGGCTCATTTCAAACGCTGGCCAACGCTGGTACAAACGTTCATAGTGTGAACCCACCTTTAGGTGACAGTAGAACTATTGTCAGTTCAAACAAACCACTCCAGGTATACCCTTGTAAAATGTTCACGTCAAACTAGATAGCGTTCAAAGTAGCAGTAGAAATATTGTTAGTTCAAACAAATATATATACCTGCAGTAATGTACTGTTCTCACATCAAACAAGGCAACGTTCAAAGTGACAGTAGAACTATTGTCAGTTCAAACAAACCAATCCAGGTATACCCTTGTAAAATGTTCACCTCAAACTAGATGGCGTTTAAAGTAACAGTATAAATATTGTCAGTTCAAACAACCCTATACACGTACACACTTGTACAGTCCTCACATCGAACAAGGAAACGTTCAAAGAAACAGTAGAAATATTGTCAGTTCAAACAAACCTATACACGTACACACTTGTACAGTTCTCACATCGAACAAGGAGATGTTCAAAGTAACAGTAGAAATATTGTCAGTTCAAATAAACCTATACACGTACACACTTGTACAGCTCTCACATCGAACAAGGAAACGTTCAAAGTAACAGTATAAAACTTTGTCATTTCAAATAAACCTATACACGTACACACGTGTACAGTTTTCACATCGAACAAGGAAACGTTCAAAGTAACAGTATAACTATTGTCAGTTCAAACAAACCTATACACGTACACACTTGTACAGTTCTCACATCGAACAAGGAAACGTTCAAAGTAACAGTAGACATATTGTCAGTTCAAACAAACCTATACACGTACACACTTGTACAGTCCTCACATCGAACAAGGAAAAGTTCAAAGTAACAGTAGAAATATTGACAGTTCAAATAAACCTATACACGTACTCACTTGTACAGTTCTCACATCCGACAAGGAGATGTTCAAAATACAGTAGAAAACTTTGTCATTTTAAATAAACCTATACACGTACACACTTGTACAGTTCTCACATCGAACAAGGACACGTTCTAAGTAACAGTTGAAAACTTTGTCATTTCAAATAAACCTATACACGTACACACTTGTACAGTTCTCACATCGAACAAGGAAACGTTCAAAGTAACAGTAGAAAACTTTGTCTTTTCAAATAAACCTATACACGTACACACTTGTACAGTTCTCACATCGAACAAGGAAACGTTCAAAGTAACAGTAGAAATCTTTGTCATTTCAAATAAACCTATACACGTACACATTTGTACAGTCCTCACATCGAACAAGGAAACGTTCAAAGAAACAGTAGAAATATTGACAGTTTAAACAAACCTATACACGTACACACTTGTACAGTTCTCACATCGAACAAGAAGATGTTCAAAGTAACAGTAGAAATATTGTCAGTTCAAATTAACCTATACACGTACACACTTGTAAAGTTCTCACATCGAACAAGGAAACGTTCAAAGTAACATTATAAAACTTTGTCATTTCAAATAAACCTATACACGTACACACGTGTACAGTTCTCACATCGAACAAGGAAACGTTCAAAGCAACAGTAGAAAACTTTGTCATTTCAAATAAACCTATACACGTACACACTTGTACAGTTCTCACATCGAACAAGGAAACGTTCAAAGTAACAGTAGAAAACTTTGTCAGTTCAAACAAACCTATACACGTACTCACTTGTACAGTCCTCACATCGAACAAGGAAACGTTCAAAGTAACAGTAGAAATATTGTCAGTTCAAACAAACCTATACACGTACACACTTGTACAGTTCTCACATCGAACAAGGAGATGTTCAAAGTAACAGTAGAAATATTGTCAGTTCAAAGAAACCTATACATGTACACACTTGTACATTTCTCACATCGAACAAGGAAACGTTCAAAGTAACAGTAGAAAACTTTGCCATTTCAAATAAACCTATACACGTACACACTTGTACAGTTCTCACATCGAACAAGGAAACGGTCAAAGTAACAGTAGAAAACTTTACCATTTCAAATAAACCTATACACGTACACACTTGTACAGTCCTCACATCGAACAAGGAAACGTTCAAAGTAACAGTAGAAAACTTTGTCATTTCAAATAAACCTATACAAGTACACACGTGTACAGTTCTCACATCGAACAAGGAAACGTTCAAAGTAACAGTAGAAAACTTTGTCAGTTCAAACAAACCTATACACGAACACACTTGTACAGTTCTCACATCGAACAAGGAGATGTTCAAAGTAACAGTAGAAATATTGTCAGTTCAAAGAAACCTATACACGTACACACTTGTACATTTCTCACATCGAACAAGGAAACGTTCAAAGTAACAGTAGACAACTTTGCCATTTCAAATAAACCTATACACGTACACACTTGTACAGTTCTCACATCGAACAAGGAAACGGTCAAAGTAACAGTAGAAAACTTTACCATTTCAAATAAACCTATACACGTACACACTTGTACAGTCCTCACATCGAACAAGGAAACGTTCAAAGTAACAGTAGAAAACTTTGTCATTTCAAATAAACCTATACACGTACACACGTGTACAGTTCTCACATCGAACAAGGAAACGTTCAAAGTAACAGTAGAAAACTTTGTCATTTCAAATAAACCTATACACGTACACACTTTTACAGTTCTCACATCGAACAAGGAAACGTTCAAAGTAACAGTAGAAATATTGTCAGTTCAAACAAACCTATACACGTACACACTTGTACAGTCCTCACATCGAACAAGGAAACGTTCAAAGTAACAATAGAAAACTTTGTCATTTCAAATAAACCTATACACGTACACACGTGTACAGTTCTCACATCGAACAAGGAAACGTTCAAAGTAACAGTAGAACTATTGTCAGTTCAAACAAACCTATACACGTACACACTTGTACAGTCCTCACATCTGACAAGGAGATGTTCGTGGTATGGGTCATATTCAACACAAACAGGAGAGCGGATGTGTGGAATGATTACTCTGTTACAGGTGTAGTCGAAAGACGACACCTGGTGGATACTTCCTAAACTGTAACTACATGCGCAGATGTTGCCTTCCGGATCCATGGTCATGCCGTGTATGTAGTTTGTCTTGTCATTTTTGTGAGTTTTGTAAAACCACTTCAGGCTACCGTTGGTATCAAACGCACTTATTTGATTTTTCTCTCCAATTATAATGTTGCTCTTGAGGTCTTTTATCAAATATATTGGCGTGTGCACTTCTTTATCAAACGAAGTAATGGAGCTACTAATTGCACCGTCGAGTACTTCTGCACAATGTATTTCAATGGTATCGGCATTCGATCTACTGCTTGTTTCTGCAATCAACCCAGACTCATCTAAGATTTCTGCACTCGTCACTAACATCATGATGGTGTTTTTAGAATGGGTAAAGATACCCCTACAGTTAAGGTTAACGTCAAGGTCACTGAAACACACGGCGTTATCAGCACAGACAGTGAAACATTGAAGCTTTTTATTACCAAAAGATATCGCAATCCTGTCCTTATCCTCATCTGTTACACAAATGGCGTATGGGCCCCAATTTAACTTGTGTACAAATCGAAGTTCGAGATATTCATTGTACACTTTCATACACTGGTTTTCCCAATCAATCATGACTACTCGTCGACTTTTCTTCAGCACACAAATACCAGTAATAAAACAGGCTATTTCGTTATCCAAACAAACGTTGTAGGTTCCGACAAATTCCAGACTGCGGACCGCCAAGGGTTGCTTGCTTCTTCTATAATCCATATAGCTTGTTTGACAATCGCGATCAAACTTTTGACCATCGAAATATCTATTTGTGACGTCTGACCGCTCAGCCATTGGACTTTTCCCGGGATCGTAAACGGCATAACGTAACTCTGTATCAACGTCTGATGAAGCTGTAGATTCTTCAATAACACAACGATCTCCGTCTAACAATTTCACTTCATTGGTGTCAATTTCCGAATCTGTCTGAACCTCAACATCTCTACCCTTGCTTTTTTTAGTAATGCAGATGACTGTATTTTTGTTATTCCTTTACAGTGTCGATGCTTCTTTCTTGTACACACTATACATATCAGCTCAGCATGCTCTTCGCAAATATATCCATGCTGAACTTCGTGTGAAGCACAAAAGATAAGCTCCTTGAGTTGTCGCAATGTGTGTGTATCAATAGTCATGGGAAGTTGATCTTTATCAAACGTGTTATGGTTCTTTAGAAACTCATTGTTCAAGTGACTATCCATACAAGGTTTACACAAATAGTCCATGCACTCTACGCAAACAGTGACCGCCTCCACACTGTCGCCGTCAGGAAGACACACGTCACAAAACACTTTCTTAAGAATATGTTTTATATCGATGTCAGTGGCATTTGATTCAGCCATCTTGTTTGAAATCAAATCAAATAACGGTGTATGTCGGTAATCTTGCTTAATGTCAATCAGAAGACTGCAAATATAAACATTACAATGAAAGATGACTCATACATTCATATTTAGAGCATGTCACTCGAAAATCGATCTTCGACACTTTTAGACCAGTGCTGATCCCGATAAGCATGGACCTCCGTGCAGTCTCGTAAGGATCACCCCTGCTTGTAATCTTGTCGTCGAAGCATCATCGAGGGTTCTGAAAAAGTAATGATATAAAATCAAAATTACAAACGATCGTAAGAATCATCAATTTTAAACATCCAAACGAAGCTTTACATGTGAAGTAACTCAGATATCATACGTTTACTACTTGACGAGAGGCACTTAATATAAACCCATTATAAAGATAGTGTCAACCCTTTGTGTTTGTCTCTGTCATGCACGCACCATGCTACAACTAACTCAGTCTAACACGAACATGTGGGTTTTGAGAAGAGCGAAGAAGATTCAGACAATCAGAATCTCCCCTGTGCGACATCTGGTGAAAGAGGCATTCTGGAAACCTCTCGGTAAACTATTTGATTTTAAACCAACTATACCAGTTTGAATTCCGATTCTTTTTAACTTTAGGCTAGAACAACCTTAATGGGTTCGTTGATTTCCGTATGATGTCTTCAGACGTTCGTATTGTTCGTGGTCTTGCCGATCATTTCCATCACAAACTACCGACTTGTCCCCGAACAAAGCCGATTACATACGGCTTCGGAGAATATCGCCGAACAAAACGGATCACAGACACACCAGGATGTTCGTGTTAAATTTGACATTGATGATGACATTTCAATTCAAGGGTTATACAGGACTCTAGATCAAAACATAACAAAGGGTGTATTTGTTTCGTTTATGCATATTTTCTGAAATGACGGGAGTGGAATAGGTGTCATACGACTGTAAAGTCTTCACTCTAACCAATCGCGATATTGATTAATGTGGAAACTCCTACTAGTCAACATGAATGGGAATCTCTTTACCCTAATAAAGATGCAGACGAAAATTGTTCATAGATTTTCCCCACTAATTCTCTCGTACATAAAATGAATCTTAAGCCAAGTAACATATTCTCTTTGTGTCATAAAAGCGAAGAAACGCTGCTCCATTTATTTTATGAATGTGAAAAGGTTTAACCACTTTTATGTCTAGTTCAGGAAAATATGAAGTTTCAAGGATAGAATGGACCGAGGGCGAGAGGACTAGCATGTCGTGAATAACACACAAGCATGAGTTAGACTGAAAAAGGGCATTTAATAATGTCAGAAATGTTAACATGAAAACATATGAGTATATAAAATATACTTAAGCTTATATCATGACATAAATCCGTGATAAGTAAAAAGCAAAGGATGTCACAAAGTTCGCCGATTTATCCGTTAGCTCGGGGTCGTCATCCCAAAACAATAAGACATTGATGATGACATTTCAATTCAAGGGTTATACAGGACTCTAGATCAAAACATAACAAAGGGTGTATTTGTTTCGTTTATGCATATTTTCTGAAATGACGGGAGTGGAATAGGTGTCATACGACTGTAAAGTCTTCACCCTAATCAATCACGATATTGATTAACGAGGAAATTCCTACTAGTCAACATAAATTGGAATCTCTTTACCCTAATATACACCGTTTAATTGGAAAGAGATATACGGGAACACGTTTAATGTACTAAAGATGCAAACGAAAATTGTTCATAGATTGTCCCTTACTAATTCTCTCGTACATAAAATGAATCTTAAGCCAACTAACATATGCTCTTTGTGTCATAAAAGCGTAGAAACGCTGCTCCATTTATTTTATGAATGTGAAAAGGTTAAACCACTTTTATGTCTAGTTCAGGAAAATATGAAGTTTTAAGGATATAATGGACCGAGGGCAGGATGTAATGAATAAAACACAAGCATGAGTTAGACTGAAAAAGGCATTTAATAATGCCAGGAATGTTTACATGAAAACATATGAGTATATAAAATATACTTAAGCTTATATCATGACATAAATCCGTGACAAAGAAAGAACAAAGGATGTCACAAAGTTCACCAAATTTATCCGTTAGGTCGGGGTCGCCATCCCAAAACAATAAGATATTGAGAATCCTGATGATAAGATGTATCAATATATATAACTTAGTTTATGGTATGAATCGGCGAGTTTACAACGCCATCTTGTACAGCCAAACTTTCTTTAAATACACGTGATTCAACCCAATGGCACATACCCACAATATCTTTAACAACGTTGATACTAGGGTTGATCGGTTTGTCTGTTCTTAATTATCAAAAAACGTTATTTCGCCTGTTTACTCTGTAGCATCCCCATCTGTCTGTATTCTCACCCTACTTAGAAATTATGTACGTGGCCATCATATCTCAAACGAGATTGACTATGGATACAATTAAATCGTTAAGTACCTGAGGGTGACATTCGCAGTGCCATGACAAACTTATTTTTCAGGTGAGCAATATAGGGTAACATTAGTCCTCCTGTTAGAACTAGTTCTCGATTTCATTTTTGTCCTGCAATACTTTCCAATGTGGCTTTCATAAATGTAATTTTTCTCTTTAATGAACTGATAAACGGATATCAGGTCACATGCACTATAATAAACGAAATTTAACAAGTTAATGGAGTATTGTAAGCAATACAAAAATCCGCTACCGGACGAGGGCAGCACACTTTGTACTGTATTTTCATTTTTGGACACATCGTCTAGTAAAGGAGAAGAATTGTGTGAAGTACTATCAAAATCCATTTAAGCATGTGGAAGATACAGCCCGGACACGAAATTGCGGACGGACAATGTCTGAGCCTAACGTTTGACATTGACCTTTGGAATAGGTGGCTGGGTGATGTGCATGACACATCATCATGATATGGAGAATAATTGTGAGAATTAATATCAAAATCGTTTCGAGCATGTGGAAGATACAGCCCGGACACAAAATTACGGACGGCAAATGTTTGAGCCAAAGGTGTTACATTGACCTTGGGGGTAGGTGGTTTGGTGATGTACATGCCACAGCATCTTGTTATGGAGAATACTTTTAGTGAAGTAATTTCAAATCCATTCAAGCATGTGGAAGATACAGCCCAGACACACAATTGCGGACGGACAATGTTTGAGCTCAAACTATGACATTGACGTTGGGAGTATGGGCTGGGTGATGTGCATGGCACATAATCTTGTAATGGAGTATAATTGTGTGAAGTAATATCAAAATATAATCAAGCATGTGGAAGATACAGCCCGGACACGAAATTGCGGACGGACACTTTCACATCCCAAACGGTGACATGTGAAGTAGGTGGCTTGGTGATGTGCATGACACATCATATAGAATAACTGTGCGAAGTTTATTCGAAATATATTCAAGCATTTGAAAGATACAGCCCGGCCACGTAATTTCGGATGGACTGACGGACGCGAGCAAACCTATTCCGAGCGTTTTGCATTGAATTATAGCTGAAACAGCATTGATACGACAAAACAAAATTAATAAAATTTAACAATTTTTCAGTTATATCCAGGCGTTTCAAAGGTAAATTACCAGTACTACTGGTTCATTTATCCTGACACCTATTCAACCTTAATGATAACACCACAATCTTACTATTTTAAGGTATTTGGTATGACGCTATCGAGGATCGAACACGCGACCTCCCCCACTCGAGGTAAACGCTCTATAACTACACCCGAGGCGGTCCATACAAAGTACATGCTTATCTGTCAACTTTTACTTTATTTCTTAATTTAGAGCTTCTCTTCAGTTTTATATAATTCAACATAAAAGTGTAATACCTTTTCTCAGTTGCAATACGAATTATTATTATTACAGTGTCATAAATCCGGGAGGTACATGTACAAGTTAGCCCTTTCCCACATACAACACATCTATAGCAGACGACTTTGAAAACATACCCGAACATTTTCGGGAACTCCCTTTAAATGAAAGTACAAAAAACGAATAGAGTTGAAAACATGCTGACAAAAGGAGAAATTGCTCGTCTTGAGCAATTTCTTCTTTTATAGCCATATCTTTAAAAGGACGTCTGCTGCAGAGGTATCAAAAAGTGTCCATATGAGGGAAATGTTTAGCAAGAAAAGAATCGTCTCCAATTTTCAATACAATACCAAGTGGTGATATTTGATATGGTATTTATTCCTTTCCTTAATAAAAACAAATCGGCAGCAGACGTTTTTTAAAAACATATGTGTAAACATATGTGGAAAGAACCTCCCATTTAATAAATAAAGTAAAAGTCGATAGTTAAACATATGTAATTTGTATGAACCATCTCGGGGTATAGTAATAGACCGTCAGCCAAGGTTAACGTTTATCTTTTATAGACCTATCTAATTAAAGTTTTCAAATGTCGTCTGCTGTAAAATAACCTGCATACGTTGCAATTAATCTTATCGAAAACGGTCACATGATATCGAGGTCGGTGTAATGGACTCCTTTGTACTTATGCAAGTTGACGTATGAATAGCTCGTGTTGTCAGGGACATATATGTACATATCATATCTATGGGAGTATCTAGTGTTGTGTTTACGATAGAGCAGTACGCATAACAAGTTCATATACAAAATGGCGGAATCAGAATTAACACAAACTGAATTTAAAGATGAATCTGCGTTTGAATTGATTTGTGATTTGTGTCGATTGGACGATCTAAAGGTTGAGGCTGTGAAATACTGTGTTAAATGTATGGACTGGCTGTGTAACAGTTGTTTAAAGAGGCACACGAATAATGCAGTTTTCAAGACTCATACAACGGTTGATAAGGACGGACTACCATTAACCATTACGCCACAAACATTACAAATACTTAAGGATGCTATCTTTTGTAGTACACACGAGGTTCAGTTTGAATATATGTGTAATGATCATATGGAGTTGATATGCCAAATGTGTTTAAGGAAAAAGCATAGAAACTGCAATCAAATATCACAGCTACAAACATCGGTAAAATCCGTGCTTAGCGAAGTACAGCGCAATATGACACATTTACGAATTATAACGGAACGACACAAAGAACAAATTCATACTATTTCTGAAGAACATGAAAAGCAAAAGAAGTTGAGATCAAGTATTGTAGCAGACTTACTAGACTTTCTCAAACGATTCGATGAGACAGACGATAAATCTAAGTTTGAGACAGAAGTTCAAGTGGCACATTCAGTTTTGAAAAAATATGAAAATATAGCTTTTCTCCAAGACAAAGGCGAAAACTTGTTACAGGCAGTGTTGTTTTTGAATGATGATGAAAAAAGTAGCGTTGTCGCGAACTACGTTCAACTTGCTCTTTGTGAAAACAAACTTGTCGACAGCGAAAATAGAAGTGATTTTAAAAGTAATTTTACTGGAATCCCAAATCGATTGGAAGAAGTTAAAAGTATCACGACAGAACTAGTAAACATCGATTTGTCTCAAGGTAATAACGAATGCTTGTTTACATTTTCCAACATACATCAAAACTGCAGCAGACGACTTTGAAAAACAGTTTGTCAAAGATACGGACACTCTCTATAAAGGAAAGAACAATTTTGAATATGGTCTAACAGATTGTGACCAAAAGAGAAATGGCTCATCATGAGCAATTTCTGTTTTTGCCACAATATTTTCAAAAGTTGTCTGCTGCAGAGGCGTCAGAAACTTCACTGAGAATAGATCTTCAATATGCGACTTTTTTTGGGATCAGCAAGTTTTTCTGTCTCCTCCTACGCCATTAAAAATGTTTTGTTGGTGGTACTTTTTCAAATACATTCAAAGACTAAAAATGGATGTAGAACGCATAGACAATATGAAATAATAGTGAACCTCAACACATTTGTTCAAGTCATTTTGATTGGTTGAAAAACATTGGTTGCACTTATATATTCATATATATACCTATAGCATTCTCTTCTGAAATCATTCATCCTATTTGATTTCCCTCCCAAATAAATGCTCATTTGGATTGTTGAAGCCAGCTTCATGAGTAGAAAAACACTACAGTGACTTTAAGCTTCCCTTGTATGCGACTGGTGCAATTTGGGAATTGTGTTCTCATAAAGAATTGCTATGTGTTCATAGAAATGTTTCTTAATACCGTTGCCATGATTACCATAGACATCTTAATTGGCTTGAAACATGGAATCAGGGGAGCAGGGCTACTTTCTCTGATATGACGACAGTGAAAACCTTTCAAATCTGACATAATCTACATTTAACGTTGATTAAGGCTTTTTTTAAGTCGATGGGGCATGTTTTTCGTCCCAACGATACTCAGCCAATTCATGTGAACAATACGGGCCCACATGTCCCTCTTGTATTACGTATTGTTCGAAAACAGAAAACCTTTGCACGGAACCCTCACTGTTCCAGGAAGCAGTGAACATCATGCACTTATATGGTGCTTCGAAGAAACAACAAGCTATCCTAATCGCCTCATTGCTTTGAAAATAACAATACTTGTTCACCATCATTACCTCCAATAACAGACACAAATACATAACTGTGGCTTGTTAGAATTATGGCCCCTTTTTGACATAGAATGTTGGTTAAGTTTTTCGTACCACTCTACTTTTAACCAAAACTGTAAGTGTTATTTCGTTGAAACTTACAATACGTGTGCACTATCATTACTTCCATAAACAGACAAGAGGACATAACTCTGTCAAAGTTTTTGTAAGAATTATGGCCCCTTTTCAACTTATAATTATTAAAAATGTTCGTACCACCCCACTTTGTTCAAAACCATTAGAGATAGAGCTTATAAACTAACGATACCTATTTACCATCAACAGACAAGAGTACATAAATCTGTGAAGGTTTTTGTTAGAATTGTGGTAATTTTTCGACATAGAACACTGAATCTTAGAAAAATCCAATTATTGACTTAACCCTTTAGTATATTGCTGTGAAACTTTGAATACTTGATTACCATCCTGACCCCATCTGTAGACAAGAGAAGGTAACTATGTCATTGATTTGTTTTGCCTTTTACTGCAAAAAGGTTTTGTTTTATTGTCATTAAACAACAAAAATATTGTATTTGAGAACACTAGGATCAAAGTGATTGTCATTATAATAATTAAACAAAATAAGGTATGGTGGTCCTAGATATCTGACCGACGTAAAAGCATATGTACCAGTCCCCTAAAGCATTCAATTTGGTTGTGCTATTTTGGTAGTAGGTCAGCTAAAGATCGTTATTGCGATACTATTTAAAAGTCATCCAGATATTACAGAATATTTTTTTTTTGTAAAAGTTGCACGATACATAATATACAATAGAACTGGCACAGCTGCAGATAAACATGTTTACTTCACATTAGCTAATTTGGTAGGAGGTCACCTCAGAGATATTGAGATGAACCTATTTCAAAACGAGACTGCTACCTTAACCCTTTCCCACATACATATGCAACGAGACATTTTCCTCTTTTGCCACAATATTTTTAACCTTATTCTTTTTTTTATTAGTTTAGAGTTTAAATATGTTTGAACAACATTTTCAAAGTCCTCTGATGCAGATTCTTGTATGAGTTAAAGGGTTAAAACTTTTGACAATCATTTTCGATTTCGTTTTTTTGATAGAAGGTCGCATTAGAATAGTTCATGCGCGTATGTGAAGATTAAGAAACACTAAGGAATTTTAAAATTTAAAAAAATTGTTTTATCTGATCTGATTGTTTTAAATGATATCGTTGGTCTTTCTCTTCGAATGTATAGCAAGTGCGTTTTTTATATCGTGCGATTACATTAGACATAAAAACCGAGCATGCGCTCAGCACTATTGAATTGTTATTAGGGTCAATTCAAGACGACCCTTTATGTCTAATATGTGTACAGCGAAGTATTTTGGTCTGATTTTAATGAGATTGGACATATTAGTTTGAAAGCATATATTGATACGTTTGGATAGAAAATTGGGGATCATGTATAATGCAAGAAAGCATACACCCCGATCTGTTGGAAGGGGGGGGGGGGGGGTTAAACAATGCACTTCTCTGTGGGGCGTAGGCCATCAACGGAGTCTCTATATCCTGTTCAGTTCTTGGTGTGCTGTTGTTGTTGTTGTGTGTTTTTCAATTTATTTTCCATCTTGTTCCGTTAATCATCTCCAACAGTTTTGGGGTCTTTCCTTCTCAATTGTTCTTGAGTGTTCCATTTCAAAGCCTGTCTGGTAATATATGTTTAAGGTTTTCTCAGACTATGTCCAGTCCATTACCATTTTCTTCTCTCAGATCTTGATCACACTTTTTCATTTGTTATTCTTTCTTGACAATTGTTTGTGTGAATATTTCTAAGACAACTGTTAATGCAAATTCGTATATGGCGATTTGAGGCTGTGGTTGTGCGCCAGGTTTCCCATGCATAAAGGCATAATGTAGTTCTGACTCGACATTTCAAATAAACTGTTTAAGTATAAGAAAGGGAGTCAATTGACAAAACCTTTAAACAAAAGAGTTTTCTGTGAACCTGCTGATATTATTTCAAGAAATGTTCTTCAAGTGGCCCCCAAATTAATAAAAACAAATATAGAAACTGGTAAGCTTTGATATTCTAGTCCCTGAAACTAGTTTGTCTTCCAAATATTGCGACAGAAATGTTCCTTATGTGACCATATTTACAAATTGTTCAAGTCATATTGACTGGTTGAAATACGGAACTTTCAGGTTGCATAAGAACGGAGGTAAAATGACAAAACGATTAAATTATTTCCTGAAACCGGTTGTCTGATTTCAAGATAATGTGACTTTAATGCTTCCGTTTCGATTATCTACAAAAAATATATTTTAACAATAATATCCTTGCTATACATATTGATTGGTTTAAAACCACAGCCACATTGCAGCATCAGGAAGGGGGTTACTTTGTAAATCTTTAAAAACAAATCGGCTCTGAAACTGCCTGTCTTATTTGTCGGAAAACGTAAGGCCAGAGCATTGTTCAGAAAACAGTGAATTGTTGTAGTTATTTCGGGGTTTTAATATCATATCTGAATGAACTCCTGATTTGTTATCACTAGAATGATCCTATTTTTTTAAAACACGTATCAGCTACAATATAACTTAACACCACCATAGGAGGCCTGATCTTTGATATTAATTAAAACCCAGACTAGGTCTCTCCTGTACAGTCTGGGCAGGATTTAATCATAGTTGTTAGGCCCAGTTTGCCAGTCTGTCCGTATACGTTTTTAGACACTTAAGAGATTGATTAATATCACACGAATTTAAAAAAAAAAGTTTCAATTCAATAACACGAGTAGGGTTAAACTACAAACTCAAGTAAAACACATTTAAAGAGGTAAGGTTACATAAACAAAAAGACTACTAAAATACCGATTTAACATAGGCACGCATGAATGCGTGTTACCGACTTGGTTTGGTAAGTATACCTTTGTTATCAAACCGATAAATACAAAGCTTACATGACTACCTTCGAATTTGGATTTGGATTGAGAATAAGGGCTTACCCGAGTGTGACTAAATCCACAAACAAGATGACAATTATGGTCCTAGATCGCTCACGGATGTATATGCTTCTGTTAAAGTACTACTAAGCCGTGTTTGATCAAAACAATTCCATATAAGCTATTTTGATAGATGATCCCATAAGGATCATCCAGGTGTATTTGTTTCTAAATTGGGTTGCTACCTTCAGAGGAATATATTTTCAAAGATCGACAAAGCTACAGCCAACGACATCCATGTCTTTTCGGCATAGCTGTATAATACTACTAAAGTTGTAACTATTTATTCATCTCTTTGTGCCATTGAAAAATTGAAAATAAAATCGGTTGTTTTTAACTTATTACAACTGGAAAAACTGGAAAAAGGAAACAAACTAGTTGGGCATTTTATGATACCTTAACATTACGTTATATTTAATGATGGTCATTTTATTATAATTTCTATGATGTATATAATTAAGCAATGTCCGAGGGTAACATAAGAACTATTCAAATAAAAAAGATCGGAATCGTACCACAACTTTCAGAGTATACATACAGTACATATGATTTCGTACGACCTAATTGCATGGATTAAAAGAATATGTGGATGAATTCGGATTGTGCGTTAGATCCCTAATATTTTGAGACTATTACTATTGTTTAGTTTATCGCTTGTATGGTACGAAATAGTATATCAAAACACTGGAAGCGCTGTGGGACGATGCCCCTGGTATGAGAGAGGCTTATAATGAGGAAATTTCTCTTTTTGTCAAACAATGGTTTAAACTCTTTCCATTAATTATACTTTCCTTTATCCCTTTCGCACAGACAAGCAATCTGAAGCAGACGACTTTGGATACCTCTTAGTTAAATTATGGAAAATCATGATGAGTAATTTCTCATTTGTCACAATATAATCAATTTGATTATGCAACATCTCCTATAGTAGTAAACCCTACCTGCATTGTGACGCACGTTCAGCAGAGGACATTGAAAACATCGCGGCAAAAGGGAAGTTGCTTATCGTTTTACCGCAATGTTTTAAAATATATTCAATAATTATATCTTTATTTCTTAGAGATTTCCATATGTTTATAATCATTCGTCTGTTGAAAATTAGTCAAAATGTGTCTGCAATGGGGAAAGGGTAAAATGGTAATTGTAGTTAATCATTTTATTATCTAGAATATTGAAATAAGTTTTAAAAAAGGAGAAATTGCTGATTTTCCTGCAATATCTTAAATTTACAGGTTCCCATTTTTGAAGTTGAAGATACAATAAACAACTGCGCTGTATATAAGAACATCAGGGGTGGGTCCAGTAAGATTCATAAATTGTATTTCTATTTACAATGAAGTGAATGTTCTTAATTGGAAAAGAATTAAAGCGTTTCATTGTTTATGAGTGACTCATCTCCAATCTTATCTAGGGCTTACGATAAGATACATATTGCAATACGGGACTAGCGCATTTCACATTTCTTTGCTCGATAAAAGGTTAACTCTGCACGGGGATACATTTATCACAGCTTATCTTTCCAACTGCTAGCTCTGCAATCTATAAAAAGACCACATTGTAGCTATAGACTCAGGATATCGTAAAACTCGTACGTGTAAGAGACTTTTAATGTGTTTACCTTATGATTTGCTTAACAAATTAATTCTTACTTGAACACACCATACATCCCATACATACCCTTCTGATCCTAAAAGATATTTTTTCTGAAGTGTATTGCAATTTACCGGTATATCTGAACATCACTAATTGTCAAGAGGTGGTCGATTGCTGGAATTGAGGTCAATAGTTCAATATATGTGAAAGTAAACGACTGTTAGTGTATGCATACATGGCTTGTAAATACATTATATGCATTCGAACTTGATGGAATCATTGTACAAGTAATCTTATTTTCATCACTCAATAAAGCTGCCATTTTCAATGTTATTCTTCAAAATTCAGATATCTTGACTGATGTTTGGTACTTCCGTTTTGGGTGATGTTAGGTGGAGATATTTCTGTTTGAAATCGGGGAGCCAATTGATGAATGCTTTTCAAAATGCCTCACTACAATATACAGTACCTCAGTTGTAACGGTCCAATAAAGGCTTAGTTCAATTAAGTACATTACGTATTTATAATATTATAAAGTATTTTGATCTCTGTAAATGTGAACTGATTGTATAGAATACTTTAATCAGACTGCGTGAAAGAAATATCAAGTTTGGCCCAGAAATCGAACGTTCTGGTAAGGTTTTGGACGATAGGAAAGTCTGGAATAAAAGTACAAGCTTTATACTTTTTGGTAACACACACAAAGCGTTACAAATCAATATTTACTAACTGTGCATATCTCCACACATTTTTTTTTAATAATCCTGTAAATAATAAGAAAGCAATATCGATCCGTTACATCATTCATAATCAAGCATTATATGCGAACCTGCTTCTATATTTACAGATTCCGCTCTAAAGAGTTCAAAGCCAATACGCACATATAAGGACGCCGAGGTCCAGACTCAACCTACCAATGATACCGTTCTTGAAATAGCACCAGCATTTCTTGAAATCGATTCAACATCTGCAACTGAAGAGACTGGTCGTCAGACAGATGATGCCGTAGACGGTACTCGCCAAAGCCAGACTACGAGTACTGACAAGGAATACGGTGAAAGTAAAAATAGCCATAAAGATAGCATTGAAACATCTTTAGTCAATCGCACATTAGAACTCATAGGTTCTTACGACGTGCACCTTGCTGGCGAAAAGGACTGTTGTATTTCTAGTATTGTTGTTTTGGGCAGTGGGCGGATAATCATAACGGACAGCTCGAACACCTGTTTGAAGGTGTATGATGGATTTTTGAATTTACAGTTTATGCACAAATTAAAATGGCGACCCGTTGACTTGTGTGCTATAGACGTAGACAATGACAGTGAACAAGTTGCCATCTCCTTTAATCCTCGTCGAGTCGAAACATATGCCATTCATTCTGATACAGTTAACTATATGAGGGGATTGTGTTTGTCTCTTCACTGTAGAGGAATTTGTGCAATGTCTGGTAACAACATTGGCATTTTAGCGTCAGATGTAGAATCAATGGATGAACATGGCGCTTTTCCGGACATTACTAGCGGAAAAGACAATATTAAATTACAGATAAGAGACATCAAGGATGGACGAATACTAAATTCTATAGGGGTTTTCAGTAATGAGATTCATTGTCCGATATATATAATACCAGACAACACGGGTAATATTGTCGTAGGTGAGGAGAATCAAGTGAGCGCATTCAATACAAAGGGAGAAAGATTGTGGTATTATAATGGTCACGAAGGTCACAAGCTCGATGGTGTTCTGGGTATGACCATAGATCCAGAAGGAAACGTCTATATTTGTAGTAGCGGGTCTGATAATGTCCATCAGGTGTCATCTTCAAACTATAAATGTAATAGGATTGTTCTCGACAATCTACCATCTCCTGGTAGTATCGCATATGACCCGTGTCAAGAGCGTCTTATAGTAAGTTGTGACAAACACAACACTGTTTACGTTTACAGGTTTGTCTAATGAAACCTAATGAGCATATATGTGTTTGATTCTGTGTACATACGATCGTCTGAATCGATTGTATTTGAGTCAATGTCGATCTAGACTGGTTTCTCGTTTCCATTACGGCGCATGATCCGAGTTTTGCAGCTGACCGATGTTCAATACGTCGAATATAAGGTTATCCGATGATCAGCTCTTTTCAGACGACGATGCCTTGATGGTTTCCACATCGACTCATTGAATTGTGTAACCACCAGTTTGAAATGTCTCTTAAGTTCAAGAGCATATGCCAGTTTGTTCTTTTGAATGATATATTAGAGAAAGCATTTTCACCACTTTATGGGATTATTTGAATACAAACGTTTTATTGTGTTGTGTTGTATGCCGCTTTCGACAATTGTTCAGCCATATCACGCCGTTTCCTTGGTCAGTTACCAGTACAACTGGTCTATTATCCTGAAACCAGCAAGGCGGTCGTAATGCTAACCCCGCAATCCTGAGGGTCAAGGAGGGCAACCATTCTTTCTTTTCATAGCTATTTGGTATAAATCCAACTCGAGCAGTGAGCCATGACGAAAGGTCAAGGATTGTTCTATTGTCCAAATATAGATGAGCATATAAGTGTGCGGTCGTTTTGATTATAAGTAAAATCTTAACACTAAGGTATAAGGTAGTTGCATCATTGAACTGCTTTCCCGATTCTGAAGGTGGCTCTAGTACAGAAACAGCTAACGAGGGAGAGGATTGACGACGATGATGCTGCTGCTGCTGCTGATGATGATGATATACTATTTTCACTACTTTTGTTCAGCTGATTTTGATGATCTTTATGTAATATACTGTTAATGAATATGGAAAATAAAGAAAAACATGAAATCTAGAAATGAGATAATGAAAATTTAAATGTTTGTATACATACATACATACAAATAGATCTAACCGAAAGATAAAATAAAAGTCGTGGTAAGCTTGAACCCACGACGCAATGGTCAGGAAACTAAAAACTTCTCATCGCATCAACCTATTGAGCTAAGATGCTATTGGCATATGTGCGAGTTAAAAGCAATATCTATACATATTTTTGACTGACGAAGTCGGTCGTCATTTGAGCCGTTCCACGAGAAAACCAACATTATAGACTCCGCGTAATGTATTAATCCAGATCAGCCCGCGCTGTCCGCGCAGGCTAATCCAGGCCGACACATTCCGTCTAAGGGGGATAGAGGTATAGCGTAATGATTTCCGGGTTACCCTGCACGGCATGCTCAGGCTGATACTGGTCGATATATTCCACAATGTTGGTTTTCTCGTGGGAGGGCTCATTTGTAAACGGCAACTTATCCTGAACCCCGTTAATAAGTTCATAAGTTGCATTTAATCGTCAAGGAAACTTGTCAAAACGTCTACAAATTAAATATATTAATTCCCAACTTGCACACATTTTTTTTTTTTTTTTGTGCTCACCAATCCTACTTAAAATGATATTAAGTAACCATTATTTAATAAAAATATATTAGCTTTTAAAGGTGAAAATCGCTTTAAAGCGACCACAGAACCAGCCAGAGTTTTCAAATGTCCCACAAATGCTTTTAAAGATGTCGAAAATCAAATCGATGCATGGATTGGTTTTCGTGTACAATATATTTAGAATTTTGGTGTAAAAGCACTGCTGCTTCTTTAAATGGTGATAGAACACCGTACACTGTCGTGTCTGATGGTCGATATTCTCAATCTCCTACGACGATGTCATAAAAGTGTCAATGTCGACAACGACAGGTAAACAAGTAGTAGCTATATCAGACGAGATGATGCGCTTTTATTATTCAGATATCTTTATTTGCTGGTACCTGACGGAAAAGGTAAATGTTGCGGTAGTGACCCAGCTGTTCTACTAAGACGACCAATAATTGCCATTGATATCTTCATTTGTTGTATGAAAGTGTTAACTTAATATTTAAATGAATATTTAAATGTTTAGATGTCTTCGTAATTCCTTTGGCCTCCTTTTGTATTATACACAGTGGAAACAAAACTAAGATGTTTCATACAAAGTTAGTACAAACACACTCGAGTCTGGTAGGTTTTGACCTCTCTCTGTATCCCAAAGGTATCTCATAAAACTATTGCGGTTGTCACATGTAGAAATCGGTAAAAGATTGGTTTACAATGAGATACATAACGAATGTGACATAATTTAAATATGATGTTTACCAGGACACCCTTAGACAACGATTAAAATATGAGCCGTTCCACGAGTAAACCAACATTATAGACTCTGCGTAATGCCCCCATCACACCAGAGCTACGTCCATGAAGACCTCGCTGCGTCCATGAAAAAAGGCCGGAACGCAGTGCGACCTCATAGAACGTACTGAGGACGCAGTGGGGACTTTTCATTGAAGTGGTATGGTCTCCGGAGACCTCGTTCCTGCTACGTGGACTTTGGACATGTTCAAAACCCAACGAAAAATGGACGTGGCCCGAACAGGACGCAGTAAGGACCTATGTAGGACGTACTAACAGCGCCAGCGTAGACGTAGCGGAGACGTTGTACTGACGGTTAGACCGTAGCAGCAACGCAGTGACAACTCTGTCACTGTCTACGGCACGTCCACTACGCAAATGCAGTTGTAGCTACGTCCATGCTACGTCCATACAGTGCAGTATAGACGTAGCTATAACGCGTTTCAGTCTGCACGGTCGAAGTGAGGACGTAGAGAGTACCCTCCCGACGCTGCACGCACGTAGCGTACGCGCACATAGAACTCAGTGGGTTCTCAACCAACGCAACATGAATAAAGCAAGGACGTGGCGCGGGCGTAGCCTGGTGGTGACAATTTCACATTTTCTTTGATTCGTCGAAGACCACGGCATTGTCGCGGAGTCCTAGCATATGTTTAAGAACTCCAAGGACGCAGTGGAAACTTTTTTATGGTTTTATGGGGGTATAAAGTATTGACCCAGATTAGCCTAAGCATACCGCGCAGGCTAAGCCGGACAGACACGTTTGATTTTGGTAGTTTTATGGCGAGTACTTTCCATATCACTGAGTACATTTAACATATATAATATAAATGAACCCACTCATGCGTAAACCGACAATCTGGACATTACGACTAGCATGGATCCAGATCAGCCTGTGCATCGGCGTAATCGGATCAGGATCTTCCCTGTTCGCCTTCGAGCTATAAAAACACATAGGAAGCCACTACAGAAATGTAATGACAAAAGCTCATTAAACCATTCCTATACTTCACTGCAGCAACAATTGCTCGTATAGCACCACTAAAAGATGGACTGATTCCAAGGCGATTAATATTACAGAAACCTAACTAAACAGGTACGCAGTTGCCATACATTTTGGAACCTCCGGAGTCTATGAACAAGTTTATGACAATATGTATTGACAGTGAAAATATATCTGTCGCAAGATGAACACATAACAAGGTAAGATAATATAGTAATAATATAATTATATATAAACACACTTCATACTGTATTCATCATATGCGTCAGTCGAGTTTACACGGACTATATCTTGCGCCTGTTTGGAATTCGCCAACGAATACGAAACAATCGGGAAAAGAGTCTGCTGTATTTAAATGCCTACCAGATTCGTGAACATGAGAATACTTGTGGAACTAAACGGGATAAACTTATTTCAGCCATTTCCCTGACACAGTTATTGATTGGAATATAACGCCGTTTTCAACGTTATTTCAGTTATATCACGGTGGCCACCTGGTAGATTTTTAGCTTTAAAAATATTTAATTATGAGGACGACAGGATTTAATTTACTTTTCTTTTTTCTATTTCTTAGTTAATTTGCATATGTGTTTTTGTATCCCCATAGCAACTTCAATGCTAAAACTGTATGCTGCATTTTGATTGGTTCATTGGATTCGATTCTCTTTCTCTTTATTTCCGATTCGTTATATTATGGTATCCACATAGCAACAACGATGCCAAGCTGTATGCTGCATTTTGATTGGTTGTTTGGATTCCATTCTTTTTCTTCTTTGTGATATTGTTCACAGTTTGAATTAACATCGACGGAGCTAGAAGTCTGGAAAAGTGTGAAAAAAAACCCTAACCTAACGTGTCCTTGCCTTTTCCCACCAAAACCCCATACGCAATTCTTCCCGAGTAACTGGCTGGCTACATTTCCACATAGACTATTTAGTGTATGGGTGGAAGACGAATGACACAATTCACAATGACTTTTGTCAGTCATCGGAAAAAATGAATTGTTGAGCCGGGGTTCGAAGTCACGATCCCAGGATAAGAAGCCCTCGCTGTTGCCTATCGCGGCACGACTTCCTGCTACAAACGATGTTAACAAGCTGCATATGGCCTTGTTTATAATATTATATTCTTATCACCCGTCTTCACCAAACGTTGTAAATACCGTACCATTTAAAACTGGAGTATTTAGTCAGAAATAGATGGTTCCCTTGAACTAGTAATATATAAAACAATCGTATAAAAATTAGTGATGCTTTTATTATCAATTGCATTTATTTCTGATTTGATTTGGACTTGTTTGCGCACATCCCAACATAATTTCGACTGTATTAGGTCGATAGTACACTTGTCCATAATCCCTGGTTGAATAACCAACACTATTCCCAAGAATGCGTCTTGCAATTCCATTTAAACCGCAGCGAGCGATTCAATGACTCTGAAGATAATTAAATTTCTATTACACTGTTGGTTATAGCGAAATACGGTTGCATGAACGTACAACCTTTGAAACTTAAATGTGGGGTGCTGGTGCTACGCTGAGAAGAATTGCTGTTTTTCACACAATCGAGTTTAACATGATAAGAAAGAGAAACTAGAATAAACAAAACAAAATATATTTACCGTTATCATACGCACTGTTTTACAATGATATCATATATGAAGTTAAATAAATGACAGCACCCGTATAGAAAGTAGCATCAACGACCTTAACAAGTAGCATGTGTTTCATCGGAAACCTTTCCAACATGTAGTCTTACTCATGGTGAGCAATTTCTCTTTTTTCAACAATGTTTTCAATTCTATTCAATAATTATACTTTTTATTAATTGCGATTTAATATATATTTCTGCTCATGTATTTTCGTCTGCTGCATGTTTGAAAGGGTTTAGATAAAAATATTATGAATGTCTAATTCAGGGCAACCTTCAATGGACACTATATCGTTAAACGTGAAACCGAGTTTCGTTTCGAAGAACCCAATTCGGTTTTCGCGGATAATTTGTGTTTTTGCGAACCATGTTTCTGTTTTAGTGTCTACTGGATGCAAGTCAAGCTTTTTTTTAAAACTGGAACGTTCAAAAACCTACGCAACGTCTTTTAAAAAACAAAACTGCAATCGAGCAACATGAAAGCTAAAATGTTTTAATAAACATAGACGAACAGACCAAAACACTGATAGTGTCAAAGGTGTCATATTAGACAAACCTGTAAACGTAAACTTCATTACGTTTCTTACAACCCACTATAAGCCGCTCTTGAAGAGGATCATATGCAATACTACAAGGAGATGACAGATCGTGTAGTACAATCCTATTTCTACTAAAGTTTGAAGATGAAACCTGGTGGATGTTATCAGATCCACCACCACAAATATAGATGTTGCCTTCTGGATCAATGGTCATGCCCAGAATATCATCAAGCGTGTGGTCTCCGTTTCCTTTATAATACCGTAATCTATCGCCATTGGTATCGTATGCACTTACTATGTTCTATTCACATATGAGGAAATTATTCTTGTTGTCTGCTATAATATATTTAGGACAGTGGATTACCTTGTTGAAAACATCAATAGAGCTATTTACTCTTCCATCTCTGTTGTCTCTGAACTGTATACTTATTGTATTCTTGGTGCTGTTTATACCTGGGAAAAGTACATTTTTATCTGACACCAAAATGGCGATAGTGGTACCAGCGACATGACAAATTCCTCTACAGTGAAGAGACAAATCGAATCCTCTTAAATATCTTATCGTATCAGCATGAATGGCATATATTTCGACTCGACGATGATTGAAAGAGACGGCAACTTGCTCAATGTCTTTGTCTGCATCTATTGCACATAAGTCAACCGGTCGCCATTTTAATTTGTGCACAAGCTGTACATTCAAACAACTAGTAAACACCTTTAAACTGCGGTTTGACCTATCCACTGTAACAATCCGCCCGTCATTTAAAACAACGATACCAGATATAGAACACTCCGTCTCCTCAGTAAGACGCACGTTGTAACAAGCGTCGAATTTTAAAGTACGCTTTAATAAGCTGGCCTTTGAATCACAATTGTCTTTCAGACTAGTCTTACTTTCATTGTATTTCTGTTCATTTTGCTTAGTGTCGCTTTGTCGAGCTCCGGATACGGCATCATCTGGCTGACGATCAGTCTCTGCAGATGTAGATGTGTATTCAATACGTTGCGTCTGGACCGATGCGTCTTTGTATGTGCGTATTGGCTCTACACTCTTCGGAGCGGAGTCTGTAAATATAGAAGCATGTACGTACACAAGCTATTGCTTTTCATATTATTACATGTCAAATTACGCGAAATACATTCGCGGCCGTGCCAAATACTCCCTGAAAAAGCTTTGTTTGCATAGAAATTTGTGACTACCTTAACCAAAATGCACTGAATAAAATTCCTTGTAAATATGTATATGATGCGCTGAAAATGTTTTTAGTATTTTGACCTTGTTTGATACAGAAAATATGTAGCAGACGTCTTCGGAAATATAGTGACAAAAACCTGAACAATCTCCATCAAAGATAGCTTAATTGTTAAATGAAGTTGAAAACATTGTGGCCACAGGAGAAATTGCTCATCATGGCAATTTCCCCTTTGTCCACAATGTTTTCAAAAAGTCGTCTGCTGCTATTGCGTCAAAAGTCGTCTGCTGCAGGTGGGAAAGGTTTAAGTAAGTAAATATGAAAGTACAGTTAAAATTGGCCTAGATGTTATGGAAGAGACGGACATACAGGATGCTCTCAAACGCTATCGCTATTACCTTTCGACCAATCGATGTTTACTAGTTCAGTCGTGAATTGTTTTACTTCCTCCAAACGATTTGACATTCCCGTAAAAGTACTTTTGACATCAATGCTGCTTTCACTATCAAGAATGTATGGTTTAGTTTCCCCCAGAGAAAGTTGAACGTATTTCGCAACAACCTTAGCTTTCTCATCATCGTTCAAAAACAGCCCTCCATTTAACAAGTGTTCGTTCTTGTCTTGGCGGGAAGCAATTTCCTCATACTTTTTCAGAACTGACCCTGCAGCTTGAACTTTAGTATCAAGTTTAGATGTTCCATCTGTCTCGTTGAATCTTTTGAGGAAATCTAGAATGTCCGTCATGACACTTGATCTCAACTTGCTTTGTTTTTCTTTTTCTTCAGAAATTGTTTGAATACGTTCTTTTTGTCGTTCCGTTATAGTTTGTAACTGTTTTCTCGTGCACTGTAACTCTCTAAGCACGGGTTTTACTGATGTTTGAAGTTGTAATATTTGATTGCAATTTTTATGTGTTTTCCTTAAACAAATTTTGCATATTAACTCCATATGATCTTTACACATAAATTCAAACTGAACCTCGTGTGTGCCACAAAAAATAGCATTCCTCAGATTTTTTAATATTTGTGGGGTAATAGTTAATGGAAGTCCGTCCTTATCGACCGTTTTATGAGTCTTGAAAACTTCTTTACTCGTGTGCCTCTTTAAACATCTGTTACACAGCCATTCCATACAGCTAACACAGTATTTGACAGCAACCACTGTTAAATCATCCAATCGACAGAAATCACAAATCAATTCAGGTTCAGTTTTGTCTTTAGAATTACTTGTAGTTAAAAATGATTCCGCCATTTTTCTAACACGTGTTACAAGTTCACAATTCTCTACCTGGTGCACAACGCGGTATTCATGTTAATACGACGGAAACTCACTGTATCGAATCTACAATCGTAGACGGATGTTTTGATTTGTCGAACATAAATAGTCGGCTTGAAAACAGGGTCAGAATGTCTACATGTTGTCAGATGACCATTTATACTGCTTGATCGAAATTTCAACATTAAACTAAAATATAAAAACAACCATTAAATATGCCTGGTTTAGGCGAGAAACTACATGTTTTCGGTCGTTCCTATAATATAATATGTGAGGGGTTTAGACCCTGCTGTGTATTATTATACTCCAACCCGTTATCCAAAATCTGTCACCTACCTTTTCATGAGCAACGGACTAACATATGTTGGACAGTTCCAAATGAATATCCGTCTATCGTTAGATGTTGTAGATTCAAAACAGTGAAAAAGAGTCGATTACAAGGAGCGCGTTATCATTAAAGGACACACGTCTTTAGTGTTTTTAAAACTCTTTCCACATACAGCCGCGTTTTTTGCGCATGTGCAGCAGACGAATTCGGAGACTCACACGTTTATTTAAAAATAAATTTCTTAGTTTTGCCTTTATGTTTTCAATGGCGTCTGCTGCTTATTTGTTGTTTTTGTGAAAGGGTTAATACAATTTTAAAATTCACAGATGTTATCGTCGGGCCTTATCTAACCCCACGATCTTACTCTATATTTTGTCCATGTAAAATCCCTGCATTGAATAAATGTTTTGAGCTATAACTCAGCGCCAATTTGTTGCAGACTCGTGTCAAACTTCGCTGTTAACGAAAATAGACCGAATCGAATTGAGATGTTTAGCCGAAGAGATCCGATTGACATGAGCATACATTTTCTTTCGACGTATCCGTAATGACCAATCCTATAGAACCTGTGTTTGCCACTTGAAAGAAATGTCCGTCAATGATGATTTGACCACGATCTTACATATTACTTATGGTGAGAAATTTTCAATAATTAAACTCGATTGAGATATCTTTTGTTAACCAAATCCGGGAATATTGCATAAATATGTCGATTCTCAGAGGAAAGCTTTGAAAATAACATTTTTTTTATAATTTAAAGCGATGAACTCTTAATCACACTAATTAACAAACTTGATTGATAATTTATGATCATACATTTATACATAGTTTTCATATGTGTAAAGATGTCTTGGAATGATAATTCTAGAATGTTAACGAATTAAAAAAAGTATTTGAAGGAACACACGTGTAATTTGCCAATATGCCATTAAAAAGAAAGTATCACGGACAGACAGACGAAGATTATTAAAAGGCAGTTGACACTAATATAGTAACATTGCAAGATCATATCTAGAAATTAAAATGTTTTCTAATTTCATAAACCCCATTTCCCGCAGAAATTATTTTGGGATGCAAATGCAACAGACGATGTTTTACCACACCGATCCTTAAATATAAAAGAATAACACACATGCATTGCGAGATACTAAACTTGGCAGTAAACGTCGGTCGTGACTTTTGATTTAAACTACATTTCGAACAAGGACGAGTTTTATGATAAACAAGTGGTCCTTAAGAATCTAAACCGCTCTACTTGTAATCAAACTGTTTTTTATTTTGATAGTTGTCATGCTATCAAAAATGATATCACTGCCGACAAATTCCAAAAGAATCGGATGTAACTGGATGTATATATATCCCGCTTATTTTTTTTTTCCTGAAATTTTATTTAGAGTTTTATTACAAGGTGTTAATTTTCGTTGGAATTTACGCACTCACTTCATGTAATAATGTGCAAGTCCAAAGAAAATTTATCTCTGTCATTTGTTCAACTTTAATCAGAAGTTTAATTGTCAAATAAACAAATGGAATGTTTAATTCATTTTTTTTAGGCTTCATGAACTCAACAAATTCTAAAAGGTCTGTGTAATTCTCAAGAAGATCGAATTACAGCTGTGGTTTCTGTGGTCCATAAAAAGCAATTATGACATATTTATCAATTGTAGAATCATTTCATTTTGTTTCATTTGTTTATACGCACAAGAAAAAACATGAAGTGTGCAAGTTTAAAAACTATCATTGAATCTGTAGACATTTTGACAAAGTTTCATGAAGACTGAATGAAACTGTTGACTTCTTTGGTTCGATCAGGATAAGCAGCTGATAGGGCGATATGATGATACACGAAGGTACCTTGCCTAATTTTATCTATAATCACAGAAGTTTTTAAGAAATCACTCAAAGCAGTGAGTATTGACCTATTACTTTAATGGTGAGATGTAGGACTACTGTTAACCTCGTTCAATTATAGAATGCCTACATGCTTACTGTTGACGAATAATGACAGACGCAGGGCGATCACAATAGCTGATAGTGAGTTTTTCGTTCTCAAGTGAGCTTAACATGATTTTGAAACTCCGACAGAAGTCAATTTTCACACGTATCCAAATGTAAATTGTAGAGAGATTAACTATTTCCCCGAACACATTTTCTGAAGCAAACGAATTTTGAAGACGTCATGGGAAACGGACGAATGACGCATGGTTCGTTCACAATAATGCTTTTTTTTGCCCCGTGTCCTTGTCTCTGTTTTGTACATTTGTTTGTGTATATCATGTCATTGTTATATTCTTAAACCTGAAGCTTAAGTACCGCTCGAAGTAAAGGGATGTAGGTCAAATTCAACATTCATTGTTAATGAGAGAGACGAAAGCATATGTTCTTATCATACTATACTCGACTCAAATTTACGTTTTCATCTTTCATTTTTTGGAACTAACTATTCAATGGATGTTTTAGCAAAAGTCAATAGCTGGAACACCAGTTTCATAAATTTAGCAGGGATAAGGATTGATACGTGTCACTTTTATAGTACCATTTCCTGTTCAATACTGAATGCACTCATAAAGATATGAGCCGCGCCATGCGATAAGGAGTCTTCGTGGATCTCAATACTGCTTAATTGATTTGATTGATTGGGTTTAACACTGTTTGCAACAGTATTTCAGTTATATTACGGCGGCCAGTTCACCTAATGTATGGATCCCGGCTTTCTTGCACTCCATAAAACATACTTTCGAAAGACTTGCGACCTTCCAACATTAACTAATAAACCTTTCTCACATACAGGAAATCTGCAGCAGACGACATATTGGTTAAATATCAAACATCTCTCAAAATGTAAGTATAATTATTGAATATAGTGAAAACATTGTGGCAAAAGGGAGTAAATGCTTATTTGAGCAATTTCTTCTTTAGCCACAACATTGTCAAAAGTCGTCTGCTGCAAAGGCGTCAAACGTCCCTATACATAGGAAAGTGTAAAGCCAAGTGATGGAAGATGAAAGCCGCTTGTCAGAGTGACTCGGAAGTCAATCGGAAAACATTAACGCCCTAGCAGTGAATACTCGGATGAGCCAGTACATACACTGATCTGCTCCACATTACGTGGAATAAAGCGCTAGATGTATTTTGGACAACACTCGATAAGTGTGCTCCGGTATCACACCCCTGCACCATTAATCCGGGCTGCGGTTAATTTACGACGGCAAATATAACTCTTGATACCAACTGTTATCATTAATCAAATCTGTAATCCTACTTGTTTTAACCCATTACTTCACAAAGACGACGTTTGACGCCTGCTGTTGCAGACGACTTTTGAGCAATTTAACTTTTTATTGCAATATTTTCAACTGTTTATCAATAAAAAAAAATCGGTTTTCTAGATTGGTGAAATTATTCGTCTGATGATTGTTAAGCAGACGATCTATGAAAAGCCATGTGAAGTAATGGGTTAAACATTTATCCTGTACCAGATGCATCAAAATCGATTACTGTTAATTTTTCTTATGTACCCAATTTGTGGTTTGAGATAATAAAGACTGTGTTGTGTTCTTACACAAAACTTACACAAAACTTTACAGTTAAACGTATAAAAAACCCGTTTCGTTTCGAAAATTAAAGTCGGTTTCACTGAAACTTACATACATGCATGAAACACTTTTCTGGTTCTTTGTTCCATTAAACATAGGACTGATAAGGAAACGGAGACGAAGCAAGTTGTGTATAACGTGATTCATTCGAGCCACGTCCGGAGATTTGGGGTTTTGTTGAATCTCAGGTTTTGACATCATTAAACGTTACACTGATTAAATAACATCTAGTTTGTTCAATGAGATGCAATTAAGTTCATATAACATACAGGCGGGCAGTGGTCTCTAGTGAGATTGTGATATAAAGAAGTCTCCAGTGTACACAGGTGAAATAAGATCCCAACTCGCCAGAAAACTGCTCATGTATCCATTGCCCACATACAACAAATATGCACCAGACGACTGTGAAAACATTTGGGAGAAACTATGGACTATCTCTATAAATGAAACTTTAGTTATTGAATCAATCTAGCGAATAGAAAACATTGCTCATTATGTGCACTTTCTACTTTTACTACATGGTTTTCAAAAGTCGTCTGTTGCAGAGGCGTCAAAATACGAGTACAAGTGGGAAAGGGTTTATTATAGAAATTTAACATCCGCCTTGAAATCGGGCTAGGCCATACTGAACAAAATAAAATAGCAGTCGGCTACTGGAAAGTTACGTTCACTAGACACTTAGTCAGGGGGAGACAACTCATTTTTCATGATGACCATATAACAGTATTGGTTATGGTTCTTTTTCTATAAACAAGAAACCGGTATTAAATGATATAGTACATCGCTTATTCTTAAACCGTGATGACGCTGTATCGTGCACCTGAAGTAATAGAACTTTATTATTAGAGTCACATTTACAAAAGTTGTTCAGTAAAGTTATGGAGTCATGATGTGGCCCAGGATTGTTTTGAAGATCTTTAGCTACTCTTATTCCATGAAGTCCAACATAGTGAAAGAGTACCACTAGATACATTTCGTGATGCTAAATACCAACAAGAGGGCCATGATGGCCCTGGGTCTGACAACCACCTAGTCAATCACAAACAGTCATTTTGTGGCCATGTAAGCTATTATTATCAAAACACCCATTCTGACAAAGTTACAACATGCTCAAATAAAAAATACGACGACCAGAGTGTTAACAAAATTTCCATCAATTTGGCCTAGTGACCTAGTGTTTTACTCTCCATGACCCATATTTGAGCTTGGCCTAAATACTGTTAAGACAAATATCCTGACAAAGTCTCAAGCTGCAGAAGCAAAACATGCGGCTTACAGATTATCCACAACATTTTCTTAAATTTGACCTTGTGACCTAGTTTTTGACCACACATGACACGATATCGAACTTGGAACAGAGTTGATGGACATGTAATTGCTGTTTTTGTCCAACAAGACCAGTACTGATGACCAGTCAGTCTGAATACGGGAAAGGCATTTCTTATATTTATATGTCTGAAGCTTGGTTTCAATTGATACTGCTTGGTAGTATTTTCAGAGATAAAACCAAACATTCGTCTAACGTTGATGATTCAACACAGTGACAAATAGCCGATAACATATCTAGAGAGCGTAATTAAATAACATTGTATTGGTTGACACGTATTTCTTTTGAATATTTCCCACATGCAGACGTCTATTTGGTGCATTTGTACCAGACGACTTATAGAATCTTAGTCGGAAAATGGGAAATTTCACAAGATTAACAATATTTCCTTTTACTACTATGTTTCTACAATATTTCAAATTAATCCTTTTTATTATACAGATTTTCCATATTTTTGGTTTTAAGTTTTCAAAACCGTTTGCTGCGTTTTTGTTGTATGTTGGAAAGGGTTGATACCGTATTGAATATCACATGCTTGTCTGCGTACTGAAAATCGAAGACGGTCCTTTACATTATCGAGGCTTGCCTTTCATTATTGTTTCAATACTTTGTCTTTCAATTCAAAAGTAAAATTTCTTTTTTCCCCATATACAGGTAAATGAGTTCCCATATTGAGATATTGTTATTTCAAAAACTATGATTTCCAAGTTACATGAAAATGGCTTAAAAATGTGAAAATCGAAGAAGGTCATTTATATGATCAAGGTATTGTAGTGTCGGACTTTCCTTCGTCCTGCAAATCAAAAGTAATTGTTATATTGTTTTGTATATACAGGAAGGGATCCCATATTGAGATAATTTGGTTTCAAGAACTATGATTCCCAAGTTATATGCAAGTGGCGTAAAAGGTTGGATAATGTAGTAGATCTTTTTTTTATATAATTCAAGGCAATTTAGTCTTCATCAAAAGGTTACACAAAATACTAGTAACCGCATCAGTGGAGTAGTTGCAGAGCGCCGCCTCGGGCGCGGTAAGTCGTGGATTCGATCCCTGACCGGGTCATGCTAAATACTATAAAACATGGTAGTAATGATTGCCCTCCTTGGCGCTGAAGGTGGCTAGATTAGCATTGCGACTTACTGGCTGGTATCAGAATAAAAGGACCAGTAGTACTGGTAACTTACCCAAGAAATGCCGTGATATAACTAAAACTATGTTAAGCGGCGTAAAACACCAAACAATCAAATGGTTTAATTAAACCAATAATAGTTGATGGTAAACATTTACACAGTGTCAACGTTTGTAAAGATGACATGAAATGAGTATACCAGAGTATTATCGAAGTAAAAGCAAGATTGTTTAATGGATCTCCAATATGTCAGTAAGTGAAAGCATGGCGGAGATGTGACCACTATGTGTCTCTCTGCTAAGACACAGTAACGATGGTAGTTTGACATATCGGTACTACATTTCCCCTAATATAATTGTTCGAGTAAACCCAATATTCCTACTTTGTCAAGATAAGCAATGTCAAATACAATGTGTCCTAGTGTCATAAACCCTTTTCCACTTGCTGATTTTGTCCCAAATGCAACAGACGATCTTTTCTCCTTTTGCGACAATGCTTACACCAGCATCCCTTATTTCTGATTGGAAACTGCTTGATTATGCGGTAGGTGACTATGGAAGGTAAAGCCGAATTATGAAAATAGTGGACCTGCGATAACTCAATGTCGAAAGGGACCCATCAATCACTTCGAGTTATCTACGTGTTCGAGTTATCTACATGTTTGAGTTACCTACGTGTTCGAGTTATCTACATGTTTGAGTTACCTACGTGTTCGAGTTATCGACGTGTTCAATGAATCCCTCGACGTAGTGTCAGCTTCGTATATCATTCATACTTCAATGTGTATTATGAATAGCATCCCAGTGATAAAAAATCATATCAAGAAAACCGCGCAGCAGCAGTTCTTATTGCTCGTTTACGCAATTAGATATGCTAATATAATGTTTTCAAAAGACGAATCCGTTCGAATAATAACAATATATTTGAATTACTGCGCGAATCCGTTGTATTGGTAATGTGTACAAAGATTCTCCATCAGGTGAGTTGACGACTTTAGAAAGTGTAATTATGACTTCTTCCCCCACCCCTGATGCTCACCTTTTTGAGTCAGGAAAAACTTTCAAGTAGTACTGGTAAATTACACAGGAGACGCCGTGATATATAACTGAACGGGTGTTGAAAGCGGTGTAGAAAACCAAACCAACAAACAAATCAGAGTAATGGTTGAAGGTTTGATTGATTGATTGTGGTTAAACGACATTTTCAACAATTGTTCAGTCATATCACGGTGGCTTGTGGTTGAATGTAGTTTAAACCTTTTAGTACAACACAGAACAGAACTCCAGATTTTCTACAACACCATCTTCCTACAAACATACTTTAAAGTTGATCCTTCTCACTCGAAAAATTATTCTCGAATGTTTTGAGACGGCCTCGGGTAGTGTAGTGGTAGAGCGTCCGCCTCGGGTGTGGGATGTTATGGGTTCGATCCCCGGCCGGGTCATACCAAATACTTTAACAAATGGTAGTAATGGCTAATCCCCTTTGCGCTTTCAGGGTTGCGGCATTTAATATTACGACCGACTGACTTGTGTCAGGATAACTTACCAATGAAACGCCGTGATAAAACTGAAATATTGTTGAAAGCGGCGTAAAACACAAAACAATAAATCGAAGGTTTCGATAAAACGACACTTACGTACTTATTTAATTAGTTAACGGTCATAATCGCTCTCCGGTAGCTTTTTGAGTGTGTATATAGCACAAAGGCATATAGGATCATGATCATGATCAGATTGCGCCATGCACAGGCTGATCTGTTTCTGTGTTGGTCTCAACGTCTAGAATGTCGGTTTTCGAGTAACTTGGTTAATATTTTATATCTTAACCGATGACTATCAGTCACAGCCACTCAGTGATAACTTAAAGTCACACTATATAACTGCCTTTGTCGATGACCATAATTAAACGGTACAAATACGCATGCTGATCTTTGTCTATGGTGATTCCAAACGTTTGTTTAAGGCGCAGTGATTGGAAAACAAAGAATGACAGAAACGAAGAAATTTTACTTCACGTTTATTTAAATAGTGTTTTCATTAAATTTAATTACTGTATATTTAGTCTCATATGCTTCAGTATAATAATATCATAATCAACATATTACAATTAAAGACTATAAATATGTTTATATTTCTTCACAGAAAGGTATATGTTCGATTGATTGTTATGTTACACTGACATTGTCGCAAATAACGAACACGGTTAATCCCCCTTTTTTTCTGGTGCAACAAACGATTTATGAAAATGAATTGGGTAAAGGAGAGTTTTCTTCAAATCCTTCAATATGTTTAAGTCTGTAATATTCTGATCTGTCTTCTGATATTTGATAACTAGACGATGTTATCATGTGCTTGTCTAACCAATGTCATATTCTACACTTTAAGACGAGTTTTCCTTTCGACGTTTATTTGAAACGTGTACATGGCAAGGTTAGTCTGTTACATAACAACGGAATATGGCTTATCTTGTTAACCTTAACTCTGAAGATCGATTGTTTAGCTTTACTCAAAGCATCACCTCAAACGAACCTATAGACGTACACACTTGTACACGTGTCACATCCAACAATAAGACGCTCGTGGTGCTGGTCGTATGTAATAGACACGGGTGACGGCACATGCGGAATGATAACTCTGCTACATCTGTAGTTGAAGGACGACACCTGGTGGATATTATTTGATTCATCACCACAAACGTATACGTTTCCTTCAGGATCGACGGTCAAACCTAATACTCCATCTATATAGTCACCTTTATGTGATTTATAATACCATATACAGCTACCGTTGGTATCATAGGCACTGAATCTGTATCTCTCACCCATGATAATATTGTTCTGTTGATCTTTTATAACATACATTGGGGTGTGTATAAATGTACCAAAACTATCAACAGAGCCTACTATTCTGCCATTAGTAACATCTCTGTATTGTATTTTAATCCTATCATTAATATTATTTATATCATTAATCTTAAATCCATCGATGATTTTAATATCCGACATTAACACCACAATAGTATTACGGGATACAGAACACATACCCCTGGGGTACAGAGAGAGCTCTAACTTTCTTAAAAACTCGATTGTGCTACCATGAATCTTGTACGTTTGAATTATACGTGTATAAAACGATACTGCAACTATTTCGCACTTTTTTGTTTCCACTGTGCATATCGCAAAGGGAGACCAAGGAAATTTGCAAGACATCTGAAAACTGAAATACTCATCGAAAACTTTCATGCACAAATTTAACTCATCAATGGCAACTATTTGTCTAGTTTGCAGAATTACTATGTCACTAATTGAACATTTAGTTTCTACGCCAGAACAAGCATTGTAGGTGCCGGCAAATTCCAAACTTCTGAACAATAGAGGCGCTTTGTCTTGTCTTGTATCTGTACTACTTGTTTGACTGCTTTTGTCGTGATAATTTTCATTTTAGGACCGGACGGCGTATGAGATTGTGAGATACGAACATCTGATACGACATTTGGCGATTTTGAATCACAATGTTTAGAAGCAGCAGTGGTTTTACCACGACTTTTAGGAGATTTAACCTTAAAACCAATACATGCATCGGTTTGAGTTTCGACATCTCTAAATGCATTTGGAATGACTTGAGTTTGCCATGGCTCTGTGTCAGGATCAGATGAATCGGTAGTTTGGTTTGTGGTACTGAATTCCTGTACTTGAACTCCATCGATGTTCACACAAGGTTCAGTCTGGACTCCAGCATCACTACATGGGAGTATCGGCTGTGATACATCTATGCCATACTGTGGCAAACAAGAAGCCCTGAAAACGTTCCATGTAACCACATTACCTTTCCCCTCGTCGACAAAATCAATCTTATTGTTGACAAGTACAGCTGTTATGTTGCTTAGCATCTCCAAACGCTTGGACGTATCCGTCACACCGGTCTTCATTTTATTGAGTCTGTCATTTTGCACAGAGCTGCTGTCCAGTTTAGCAAGTTCAAGCTGAACGTACTTAGCAACAACCATCGTTTTCTTCTCGTCATTCAGGATTGAAACGGCTCGCAATGATTCTTCAGTTACATGAAGAGTACGATTAGCCTTTTCTTCAGCATTCACATTAGAACAAATTGCTTGAGCTTCTCTCTCTACAATTCTGTCGAATTGTTCAAAGAAATTTTGAATTTTTGACAGAATCGATAATCGGAGTTCATCTTGGTGTCTTTTTTCATCCAAAATGGCGTTAACCTTTTCCGTTTTTTGCTGCTTCAAAGTTTCCTGTCTAATTTCAACTGCTAGTATTTCACTGGAAGCAATTTTATTTGAGGAGTGTATCTTTTTAACTCTCTTGCAGTTGCGGTGTCCTTTTCTGATACAAGCTTGACATATCAATTTGGCATGGTCCTCACAATAATAGTCACATTGACTTTCATGCACGCCACAAATGATGACTTCTTTCAATGCTTTTAATATGTCTCGTGTTATGTTTAAAGGGAATTTATCCTTGTCTGTGATCGTATGATTTGTATAAACTTCAATAACCGAGTGACTATCCAAACATTTCTTACATAAATAGTCCAAACAATCGACACAGAAACTTTCAGCAGCAACATTTTCATCGTCCAATCGACATAAGTCACATCCCAGTTTAAGATCACATTTCGATTTCTTTTCAGGATCCACTGATTCCGCCATTTTTACGACAATAAGCGTTGTCATTCAGAACTTCCTACAATGTACAAAATAAATGTATACGTGATCAAAGCGACCCTAAGATAAAACATAGCACACATGTCCCGTCAGAATAAACGTGCGTTGTTTGCCTTAAACGTCGATCGTGAGTGTAGTTTTAGATAATATTTTGAACAAGGTCGAGTGCTATCTCAAACAAAAGACCATTGAGGTACCGAACCGCTCTACTGGACTTCAAAAGTTGTTTTCTATTTAAATAGCTGTCCAATGATACAATCACAGTGAAGCCCCGGACTGGCTGTATGTGTTTCTATCGTTGTGACATTGGCGCCCAATAACGGACCGTGACAGCACAGCTTGGTCAGTCTAACAACGATTGCAGTGCGATTTATGACATCCGTGGGAATGGAGTTCCGAAATTCCAGTTACGCAGGGGTGTATTTCGCGGTCTAAGTCTTTAACATCAGTATAAGCCGGTTTATGTCATTAAATAATAATTTTGAATTGTAATTGTTTTCGTCTAACAGCGATAACGTTGATAATAAATCCAAGGTCGTGAGTTTGAACACTGGCTCGACCGTTGATTCTTTCCGATCGTCTTCCACGAAATCGTCGCGCGAGAGAAATATGAACTGGTCGCCGTGATATAACTGTAATACTGTTGAAATCGGCGTTCAACTCAACTCAAGTCTATCAAATTAATTTATACTAGAGCTATTCTGTCTCTTTTGATATTACAATGTCGGCAAATGACACCCGAATAAGCTCTACTGGTAATGTTTTGATAGTTTGACAATGTGTTGACCGCGAACCCGGAACGTATCATTTGGACTGCTGTATTCGAACAATAGGGAGCCATGGCACCTTCGTGAATGTGTGTAGGTTGTTTAAGATAAAGAGAAAGATCATGTACGAAGGTAACGTGCTTACCTTTGTTTCCTTAGAGAGAGGTGGACCGAATGATGTATCCCGAATCATCGGTCAATTCATTTTCACAATAATGAAAGTAAGGGCGAATTTAATCTATAATCACGGAAGCGTACAGGATATCTCTCAAAGCAGTGAGTAATGAACCTTTACATAAGTGATAAGTCGCCACTATGTAGGACTATTCCAAATTGTGGCTGAACTACTGTTACCTCTTTCAGTTATAGAATACACGCAAGCTAACTGTTGACGAAGGATGACAGACACAGGGCGATCATAATAGCTGATAGTGAGTAGTTCGTTCTCAGGTGAGCTAAAAATGATTTCAAAACTAAGTCGTGTCCGACAAACATCTATTTACGCACATATCCAACTGAAAAATACTCCTGTTATATTATATGTCTAAAGAACTATTATAGACCCAGATAGAACACATTTTCTGAAGCAAACGACTTTTGAAATCGTCATGGGAAAAGGATGAATGACGCATGGTTCGTTCCTTATATTGCTTTTATAATCCCCCTGTGTCTCTGTCTCTGTTTTGTACATTTGTTTGTGTATATTATTTCGTTTGTAAATCTTTAGTACCGCTCGAAATAAAGGGATGAAGGTAAAATTCAACATACATTGTTAATGTACCTAGAGAGACAAAAGCGTATGTTCTTATACTAGACTCGACTCAAATCTACGTTTTCATCTTTCATCTTTTGGAACAGACTATTCAATGGATGTTCATTTGTCGCATGATGCATTCAGGTTCGTATAACATATAGGCGAACAGTGACGACTCTGGTGAGATTATGTGTGTGCGAGGCCTCTTCAATGTACGCAGGTGCAATAAGATCCCAAATCGCCAGATACTGCTCATTGAAAATCCGCCTAAAGACCGGGCGAGAGTCGTACTGAAAGAGGACAAGAGCGCCACAAGTGAACTGCAACGCTCGTCTTCTTTTTTCGAAGTCGAAAAAGGGGCATTACTGAAAAGTTAGTAAAGCCAGAGTTATGTGACTTGGGATCGACATGCGTATTGTTCCTAGGAACATGTACCAGGTTTAAAAAATGTTGAACGTTTTTGAGTTGTGAGGTAATGTTAGTCTTGTGACGACGGCATGGGTATCAAAATACCCCGACTTTTTTTCTTTGAAAAACAGATGAGCTAAAACTGGGTTACGTTCAATAGAGACTTAATGAGAGAGGAACAACTCATTTTCCATTTGTGACCATTATAACCGTAAAGGTTATGGTTCTTTCCCAGAGGCAAATAATCCAGAAATCAAAGTTTATTCTTAAAAATGAGTACCGTGATTGTGCTGTATCGCTCTCTTGGTTTAATAGCACTTTTTAAGAAGTGACATACCTACCTAAATATCAAATAATATTAAGCAGTTAAGTCATGGAGTGATCAAGGTTCGTTATGAAGATCTTTAGCTACATTAACTATAGTTTCGCATGTTAAACATGTGCCCCTGTCTTTATTCCAACAAGGGTTCCACTAGATTAATTTCGTGATGTTAAATACCAAGAAACAAAGCTCTAACGCTTGTAATTATTGACAAATATCTTTTTTAACTTTTAAGTATACACAAATATACATGTATGCAGGAATCCAAGTCCCTACTGCGACCATATTTTTTTAACGAAATGCTATAATTTGAACACCCTTGACAAAGACTGTATAAGTGAAAATGTGTGCATTATTATCTTCAAAACGGATTAATACTTGTGTACAAGGAGAGTATAGAGTATTTACTATATACAGATTAGGCAAGCAAGCTCCGCACCTTGGTGGCCACGTTTTTCTTCTCAACGGCTCTGAACAATTTGAACAAACTTGGTAGATGGTCATTAAAACACCATTTAAATAAACTTCGTGCTCGGGTGAGTTAAAGTTTTAAATGTCGATAGGTTGGTAACTGACTACCTTATGTCTAATGAGGTCAAATCAATGGCCTTATTCTTTTTTCATTTAAATACCCTTTGACAATTTTACCATTCACCGTTTTAAGGGAAATAACTGTTTAAGTGTTTTTTGAACGCAGTACTTGGTTCCCTTCCTGGCGCTTTGATTGAATAAGCAATTTCTCCGTTCGTCCCGATGTTTCAACACTATTCAGTCACTCAACTTTCTTTTACAGAGTCTCCAAATTATTACTTACATTCACAGGCATGTTTCATATGTTATGTCTAGTTTTTCTCAATATCGCTGATTTGTTGTATGTTGGAAATGCTAACATCTGAGGACAGGGCAACAAGATCTGGAGCAGACGGCTTTGAAAACGTTTAAGCAAACATATGGAAATGTTCTATAATTGAAAGTGAGTGTAATTATTGAAAAAAGCTGAAAACATTGTGGCATTAGGAGAACTTACTCATTATAAACAATGTCTTCTTTTGCCGCAATGTTTTCAAAGGTCGTCTGTAGCAGAGACATCAGAAAGTGTCTGTATGTGGGAAAGGCTTAAGCCCGCATTCTGAAAGGATTGAAGACTAATAATTTGTGTCTCGAAAAATTGCAATCATTACAAGTCTGTATGCATGTATGTATGTAAAAGAAACAGCCTGCGATCAATGTAGAACCAACTGATATGATCTACATTGGTCGCAAATTACATACAGTTGGTATTCGCAAAGGGCTAATCAATTTAACGTGTGTGATGCCGTAGACTGAGATGTGACTATTGTTATCTATTTCAAGTACAAGGATTACGACACAAAACAAAGTCCACTCATTCTTACTAATCTTGTAGTTTTTTCATAAACATTATTTCATATTAATTTACATTCAATCTGAATAAATTCACAATGAACTAAAACAGTTCAGGGTAGTTATATAACAAATGAATATACACAACGTAACATGTAACATACTCAGAGAACGGAACATGTAACAGGCTCAGAGTACGTAACATGTAACATGGTCAGAGTACGCAACATATAACAGACTCAGAGTACGTAACATGTAACAGACTCAGAGTACGTAACATGTAACAGACTCAGAGTAGGTAACATGTAACATGCTCTGGGTACGTAACATGTAACAGGCTCAGAGAACGCAACATGTAACAGACTCAGAGTACGTAACATGTAACAGGCTCAGAGTACGTAACATGTAACAGGCTCAGAGTACGTAACATGTAACAGACTCAAAGTACGTAATATGTAACAGACTCAGAGTACGCAACATGTAACAGACTCAGAGTACGTAATATGTAACATGCTCAGAGTACGTAACATGTAGGTGGCTCAGAATACGTAACATGTAACAGACTCAGAGTACGTAACATGTAACAGGCTCAGAGTACGCAACATGTAACATACTCATAGTACGTAACATGTAACAGATTCGGAGTACGTAACATGTAACATGCTCAGAGTATGTAACATGTAACAGACTCATAGCACGTAACATGTAACCGACTTGGAATACGTAACATGCTACAGGCTCATAGTATGTTACATGTAACAGGCTTAGAGTACGTAACATGCTACAAGCTCAGAGTATGTAACATGTAACATACTCAGAATACGTAACATGTAACCGACTTGGAGTACGTAACATGCTACATGCTCATAGTATGTTACATGTAACAGGCTTAGAGTACGTAACATGCTACAGGCTCAGAGTATGTAACATGTAACCGACTCATAGTACGTAACATGTAACCGACTTGGAATACGTAACATGCTACAGGCTTAGAGTACGTAACTTATCACATACTCATGGTATGTAACATGTCACAAACTCAGAGTACATAACTAGGAACATGTTCTGAGTACACAACATGTAACAGGCTCAGAGTACGTAGCATGTAACATGCTCAGAGTGCGTAACATGTCACATGCTTAGAGTACGTAACATGTAACAGACTCAGAGTACATAACTAGTAACATATTCTGAGTACGTAACATGTAACAGGCTCAGAGTACGTAACATGTATCATGCTCAGAGAATGTAACATGTAACAGGCTCAGAGTACGTAACATGTAACAGGCTCAGAGTACGCAACATGTAACATACTCAGAGTACGTAACATGTTACAGACCCAGAGTACGTAACATGTAACAGACTCAGAGTACGTAACATGTAACATACTAAGAGTACGCAACATGTAACAGACTCAGAGTACGTAACATGTAACAGACCCAGAGTACGTAACATGTAACAGACTCAGAGTACGTAACATGTAACATACTAAGAGTACGTAACATGTAACAGACTCATAGTACGTAACATGTAACATGCTCAGAGTACGTAACATGTAACAGGCTCAGAGAACGGAACATGTAACAGACTCAGAGTACGTAACACGTAACATGCTCAGAGTACGTAACATGTAACAGGCTCAGAGAAAGTAACATTTAACAGTATTAGAGTACGTAACATGTCACAGAACTAGAGTACGTAACATGTAAAAGGCTCAGAGTACGTAGCATGTAACAGGCTCAGAGTACGTAACATGTCACATGCTTAGAGTACGTAACATGTAACAGACTCAGAGTACATAACTAGTAACAGGTTCTGAGTACGTAACATGTAACAGGCTCAGAGTACGTAACATGTAACAGGCTCAGGGTACGCAAGATGTCACAGACGCAGAGTACGTAACATGTAACAGGCTCAGAGAACGTAACATTTAACAGGCTCAGAGTACGTAACATGTAACAGGCTCAGAGTACGCAACATGTAACAGACTCAGAGTACGTAACATGTAACAGACTCAGAGTACGTAACATGTAACAGACTCAGAGTGCGTAACATGTAACAGACTAAGAGTACGTAACATGTAACAGACTCAGAGTACGTAACATGTAACAGGCTCAGAGTACGTAACATGTAACAGTCTCAGAGAACGGAACATGTAACAGACTCAGAGTACGTAACATGTAACAGGCTCAGAGTACGTAACATGTAACAGACTCAGAGTACGTAGCATGTAACAGACTCAGAGTACGTAACATGTCACAGACTCAGAGTACGCAACATGTAACACACTCAGAGTACGTAACATGTAAGAGGCTCAGAGTACGTAATATGTAAGAGGCTAAGAGTACGTAACATGTAAGAGGCTCAGAATACGTAACATGTAGAAGACTCAGAGTACGTAACATGTAACAGGCTCAGAGTACGTAACATGTAACAGACTCAAAGTAAGTAATATGTAACAGACTCAGAGTACGCAACATGTAACAGACTCAGAGTACGTAATATGTAACAGGCTCAGAGTACGTAACATGTAGGTGGCTCAGAATACGTAACATGTAACAGACTCAGAGTACGTAACATGTAACAGGCTCAGAGTACGCAACATGTAACATACTCAGAGTACGTAACATGTAACAGACTCGGAGTACGTAACATGTAACATGCTCAGAGTATGTAACATGTAACAGACTCATAGCACGTAACATGTAACCGACTTGGAATACGTAACATGCTACAGGCTCATAGTATGTTACATGTAACAGGCTTAGAGTACGTAACATGCTACAAGCTCAGAGTATGTAACATGTAACAGACTCAGAATACGTAACATGTAACCGACTTGGTGTACGTAACATGCTACATGCTCATAGTATGTAACATGTAACCGACTCATAGTACGTAACATGTAACCGACTTGGAATACGTAACATGCTACAGGCTTACAGTACGTAACTTATCACATACTCATGGTATGTAACATGTCACAAACTCAGAGTACATAACTAGGAACAGGTCTGAGTACACAACATGTAACAGGCTCACAGTACGTAGCATGTAACATGCTCAGAGTGCGTAACATGTCACATGCTTAGAGTACGTAACATGTAACAGACTCAGAGTACATAACTAGTAACAGATTCTGAGTACGTAACATGTAACAGGCTCAGAGTACGTAACATGTATCAGGCTCAGAGAACGTAACATGTAACAGGCTCAGAGTACGTAACATGTAACAGGCTCAGAGTACGCAACATGTAACATACTCAGAGTACGTAACATGTAACAGACCCAGAGTACGTAACATGTAACATACTAAGAGTACGTAACATGTAACATACTCATAGTACGTAACATGTAACATGCTCAGAGTACGTAACATGTAACAGGCTCAGAGAACGGAACATGTAACAGACTCAGAGTACGTAACACGTAACAGGCTCAGAGTACGTAACATGTAACAGGCTCAGAGAAAGTAACATTTAACAGTATTAGAGTACGTAACATGTCACAGAACTAGAGTACGTAACATGTAACAGGCTCAGAGTACGTAGCATGTAACAGGCTCAGAGTACGTAACATGTCACATGCTTAGAGTACGTAACATGTAACAGACTCAGAGTACATAACTAGTAACAGGTTCTGAGTACGTAACATGTAACAGGCTCCGAGTACGTAACATGTAACAGGCTCAAGGTACGCAAGATGTCACAAACGCAGAGTACGTAACATGTAACAGGCTCAGAGAACGTAACATGTAACAGGCTCAGGGTACGTAACATGTAACAGGCTCAGAGTACGCAACATGTAACAGACTCAGAGTACGTAACATGTAACAGACTCAGAGTACGTAACATGTAACAGACTCAGAGTGCGTAACATGTAACAGACTAAGAGTACGTAACATGTAACAGACTCAGAGTACGTAACATGTAACAGGCTCAGAGTACGTAACATGTAACAGTCTCAGAGAACGGAACATGTAACAGACTCAGAATACGTAACATGTAACAGGCTCAGAGTACGTAACATGTAACAGACTCAGAGTACGTAACACGTAACAGACTCAGAGTACGTAACATGTCACAGACTCAGAGTATGCAACATGTAACACACTCAGAGTACGTAACATGTAAGAGGCTCAGAGTACGTAATATGTAAGAGGCTAAGAGTACGTAACATGTAAGAGGCTCAGAATACGTAACATGTAACAGACTCAGAGTACGTAACATGTAACAGGCTCAGAGTACGTAACATGTAACAGGCTCAGAGTACGTAACATGTAACAGACTCTGAGTACGTAACATGTAACAGACTCCAACATGTAACAGACTCAGAGTACGTAACAAGTCACAGACTCAGAGTACGTAACATGTAACAGGCTCAGAGTACGTAACATGTCACATACTCAGAGTATGTAACATGTCACACACTCAGAGTACGTAACATGTAACAGACTCAGAGTACGTAACATGTAACAGACTAAGAGTACGTAACATGTAACAGGGTCTCAAATGTACTGTTAGGGCGATAGAACTAATGCAAACAGTCTTTAAATAAAATGTTCAATAAAATGAACCCATACTCATGACAAATTTCTGATGGGTGAATTTTGAGACAGAATTTACTTTTGACCAATCAGATATGTGAGCCCAGACAAACAAAATATAATTGTGAAGCCAGTAATGACATTTTTTTCACAACAGGAGGGATGGATTGGATTGGGAGGGGGGGGGGGGGGGGGGCAGGAAGCCGGGATATAGAGCACATATTCGGACTGTAAAGATGATGTTGAGATTTTGCTATGACCAGGCTCACCAGAGTCTTCCCTGGACCAATAAGACCTTTCACCACCAGGCACGGTTCACTGGAAAGATTACAAACAACGTATGAACGCTTGTATTGGCATAGACAGGTCCATCTTCGCTAGCCAAGGCTACTTCGTACATTAGCATTTCTTTACGCATTGTGGTAATGTAATGGACACATTACCCTTGGCTTGCGAAGATGAGCAGGTCGCGAATGACATAAAATATGTCTATCTCTGTCTCCATCTTAGAAACACATGGAGGTTTGCACAGGTGGCGAATGACAGACACTATGACTTTCTTTCCCCACGTAAAAATCTGAAGCAAACTTTAGAAATCAAGCTGGGAAAAATGTCCAATTCCCTCAATATTTTTCATTTCAGCCACAAAGTATTTCATCATCATCATTATCATCATCAGTATGAAACGTCTTTTCCTGGATATTTTTTTCAGCCGATATTTAGAACTGTGATCTAAAAACTAAGCATGTAAAACGGTAAGGATGGAAAGTGTTGTCGTGAAAAAACTAATTTATAGATTAATGGGCATAGATCCTAATATCCTAGACAATATGGCAATAATTTTGACTAAAATGTCATAAGATATAAAATATGTTTACAGAAAGTAGAACTTGCAAAGTAGGTAAAAAGTTATTTTCATTTACCATTTACCTGATATGTTTATTTTCGAGTCGTCTGCAGGGACACTATATAGTGTCCCTGCCGCAGTATGAAACTTTATCTAAAGATAAATAGTAATATATGAAAGACACGAAGTTTACCTCTTTATGCGTCTTTTTAAGTGATGTGGGAAAGTAATAAATGGTTTATTTTGAGCTGCCGTTACGTCAGTTCAACGTTACAAGTCCCTCATTTATTCTTGACATAATGTAAACAAGTTATTTCAGGTATGGGACTGATTTGACAAATTGCCGAGCAATAAGAACTGCTGATGCGCTGTTTAATTGCTAATGTTAGCACTGACTTGGTTGTCATAATCGAGGGATCACTCGAACTTATTGAACACGTTGATAACTCGATCAAATGTCTGGACCCCTTTCGACTTCTCAATAAGTACATTTGTTTGTACTACAAGGGTAGAGGTACAATGTATTTCAAGTTTATCAAGTGAAACAAGATAAATACACACGGGTCATGTACGCAGGACCATGAACAGTTTCCCAATTGCAATTAAGACGGGACATTAGCGTGCCTGAACTACAACGATTTGTCATCCATTAAATCTAGGTTTACAGAACGTGTATATATGTGCGGGTAGTTATGATTATTGCAAGGTTGTGCACATGCGCACGCAAGCCTGACAGAAATTTAGTATTGTCTGTTTTATGTAACAGCAAAAGGGATGATTTATACTCGGCGTAATTGACGCATATATAATCGATTTCATATTTGTAAATCTCATCATTTAAAATGGCCGAAAAGGTTCAGAACAGTGACAACAATTATACTCTTGAATCATGCTGTGACGTTTGTTCTTCTGATGGGCGAAACGTGGAGGCGCTCTCAATATGTGTAGATTGCATGGATTTTTTATGTGTTAAATGTCTTGGGACCCATTCCACTAATATCGTTTTAAAGGCACATAAGATCACCGAGAAAGATGTCTTCGATGAAAGTCTGACATCTGCAACGCTTCGTAATATAAAAGAGATTTTGTTTTGTTCCGAACATGAAACAGTGCGTAAATATACATGTGATGACCATGCCGTATTTGTATGTGAAATGTGTGTCATAAGAAACCACCGGACATGCGCAAATATCTCAGAGTCAGCGCTATCAACACATGTAGTTTTAGAAAGGATTAGGGATGTCAAAGTAAGGATAGACGACATTAAACAACGAAAACATGAACAGTTTGAAGTATTAAAGAAGGAACATGATAATATTGCAGAATTACAGTTTTCTCTTTTGGGACAAGTGAACGATTTTCTCGAGCATTCAGGGGGATCACATACGGAAAACTTAAGAGTTGCAGAACTGAAAATAATATGCGATTTATCTAAGATCAAAGATAAAGCAGACCAACAGTTATATAATGAACAATTGCGCCATTCCGTGATGAAACTAAATAACAAGAACAAAGCAATCGCTGTTGCAGCTTATATTAACCTTTCCCTCTGAGGAGTCGACTCACATTTAGATGGCCTAAGCAACCACGAGCAACGTAAAGCCAATACGACTGAGTTTGCTGAGAAATTGCGAAATTTGCAGAACAACTGTGCCATATGTCATACATATAGAAAAGCGAAACCATTTCAAGGCATGCAGCTTATGGCCATGATAAAAGATGCTTATTTGAAAGGACCAGAGGTGGAGTCCGTGGCCGTTCAAACAGAATTGGATTTTAAAAGTTCAAATGATACAGACAAGTGTACCAAGGGCACTGGACAAGAAGAGGATATTGCCATAGCTGCCAATGCTTCTATGAATTATGTGGCCGTCTAAACGGAATTTAATACGAACCAATCCAATGATGTTGACATGGTTACCGTCGACAGTGGTCGTGAAGATGACTCTGTTAGACACGTCAATATGTCTTTAAAGTCCGTGGCCGTCCAAACCGAATTTGATTCTAACTTATCCAATGATTCAGAAATGGTTACCAAGGACACGATAAAAGAAACGGGTAATGTCATATCCGTCGGTGATTCTGTATTAGGACAACGACATTGTTCAAGAGAAACAATTAACGTTAGCGGCTCGAGACGACACAAATCTCGAGATGCTTCAAGTCAGACATGCTGTTCTGAGTATGTTAAACCAGACACGCCTTTGACTAAAAGAAGCTTATAATTCGCTGGGGTATATAACATTTGCACCAAGGATGAAATTCCATGTGATGTTTCAGGCATAGTCTTGCTAAACGACAAAAGAATTGTGGTTGCTGATTTCTATTACAGCGAAATCAAAGTATTTGACGAGTTCTTTGGTGTGCTGTTTTCCCAAAAGAATTCTACATCGCCAATAAGTCTTTGTAATATAGCAGATCGTACAATAGCAGTTGCCTCTACATCGAGAAGACTCAACATATACACAATCACCCATAATAGTGTGATTCACACACGGGGTATTGACATTGGACTCCATTGTCGAGGCATTTGTAACGTAAATGTTAACCAAATTGCAATCCTTTCAACAGGTCTACCTGTTTACAACAACTGTGGCGATGTACATCAAATCAACAGTGAACGACATACAGTTTAAATACAGTACAGACAATCAACTTACGGACGAAGGATAAGAACAATTTCAAAGATTTCAAAGAAAATAGAAAGTCCAATCTACATCGTAAACGACATCAGAGGTAATATAGTACTTGGAGAAGTGGATAGACTGACAGCTTTTAACCAAAACGGACAATTCCAGTGGTCTTATCAGGGTAACAAAAGCCATAAGCTAGATGGGCTGAAGGGAATGGACATGGACTCTGAGGGGAACATCTACGTGTGCGGCCAGGCGTCAAACAACATTCATCAGGTCTCTCGTTTGGACTACAAGTGTAACAGGGTGATAATACCGTACGTCCCATCTCCTCGGAGCGTTGCTTACGACCCATACCATGACCGGCTTATTGTTGGGAGTGATGGCTGCAAAAGCCTTTACGTGTATAACTTTGTTTAAACCTTTCACACCAACCGCAGACGCATTTTAACGCAACTGCTGCAACAAGTGTAACAGAGTGATAATACCGTACGTCCCATCTCCTCGGAGCGTTGCTTACGACCCGTTCCATGACCGGCTTGTTGGTGAGAGTGATGGCTGCAAGTGGATTTACGTGTACAACTTTGTTTAACCCTTTTCCCACCACCTGCAGAAGCATTTTAACGCAACTGCTGAAGTTAATATTTGAAAACATTGTGACTAAAGGAGAAATTGCTCATATTGAGCAATTTCTCCTTTTGTAACAATGTTTTGAGCTCTATTTATTAATTAAACTCTAATTTATTGGGATTATTTCACCATTTTGCGCCAAACAAAAATCAAATTCGTTTGCTGCATGTTTGGTTTAACTAGGAAACGGTCAACACTTAACCATGATTCAGACAACAGTTGTGTCTCTGCTTCATACGAGTTTTGTAAAACCGAAGTAATACAGAGAAACTGCACACAACGAGAGCAAATTCTGATTCAACCACGATGAATTAAGTTTGTACGATCTTTAACCATTTCCCTCATATAGACGCTTTCTGACGCCTCTGCAGCAGACGGCGTTTTTGAAAACATAGTGACAAAAGAAGAAATTGCACAAAACGTGCAGTTTCTCCTTTTGCCACAATGTTTTCCACTTTTTGTCATAGGTTATCCATTCAATTATGGAGATTTTCTATGTTTTGACAAAATACGTTCTAAGTCGTCTGCTGCAGAATTGTCGAACGAGGAAAAGGGTTAAGACCTTTCACAGTATTCAACCACCGTAGTTTTATTAATAGCAAAATCTTGCATAAACGTATACATTTTGTTACTGTAATAATCAATTAATGATATGAGTCTAAATTTTAAGTTTACTACTTGTGACTTCTTTAGTGCTTTAAATGTAAATTGTTTGATCATTATTTGTTTTGATTTATGATAACATTTTTATATCATTTTAAAACAAGTCACGTCGTGCCTGGTTTAACATATGAGTTAGTATTAGGAATAATATAATGTTCTCGTCACGTATATCGTTCGTGAAACTTAACCCTTTCCCACATGTAGACGATATCTGACGCCTTTGCAGCAGACGACTTTTGAAAACATTGTGGCAAAGGTGAAATTGCTCATGATGAGCAATTTTACCATTTGCCACAATGTTTTCAACTCTATTTAATAAATAAACTGTCATTATTGGAGATTGTTTAAATAATTGATGAGGTGTTTTTAAAGTTGACTGTTGCAGATTGTTATATGTGGGAAAGGGTAAATCAGTAATGATAAAGACTCACTGGAAGACTCCCGCTATCATCGCAGCAAAAACCTTTTTGGAATGATTCAAGGTGGGGCCTAACCCGTGTATGTAATCAGTCCCTGATGTTTAAATATAGCGAATATACAATATCAGCATTACACGTATTGCTTTATTTTCTCCTTCCATAGTAACTCCCCATACCTGATCATCAGGCCCTCATTTCAGGTTCAGAGAGATGTCTTACAATAAATGTTATACTCATGTATCTTTGTAATTGTCGATTTGAGTTTATAAAGAAATTATTTGTTTGTAGATCTTGTATAATGTTAACTCTTTCCCACCGGCAGGCGCATTTTGACGCAATAGCAGCAGACGACGTTTGAAAACATTGTGGCCCAAGGTGAAATTGCTCATGATGAGCAATTTCTCCTTTGGCAGAATGTTTTCAACTTTATTTAACAATTAAGTTATCTTTTATGGAGATTTTTCAGGTTTTTGTCACTATGTTTTGAAAGTCATCTGCTGCAGATTTGTTGTATGTGGGAAAGGGTTAATGCAAGTGTCTTTGAAATATTAAAGAAGAAAAAGGACGGTTTTCAGTGTAGCCTACATGTACCCCGTTTTCCGGTGTACAGAAGCATTTGACGCAGAAACCATGTAAATGTTAATTGGGTCACCCTCTTAAAATAAAGACTTTCATTCATTCATTCATTCAAATCATGAACCCAATTAACCGTACAACACATCCAAATCAGACGACACCGTTACCGCGAACAAAGTGAAAGCTTTGATGAAGCTGTACGGATCGCAGTCTCATCCCATCGTTTATTGCTTCAATAACGTTAAAGATAATATACCAAATCGGCTGTTGTGTATACCTAGATCAACCTATGAATGCGCACTATCAGATCAAGACATCCACTGTTGACATCAACTACTTGTATAAGCTTGTCAGAAGGTTCTGTCTACTCGTGTAGAATATGACATGACTGAGAAGATACACATACTGTTCTTGGCCTTCACTATCCCCGGACTCCAACAAGTACCTTTTCGCATGGTCGGAATCGTTTTGGTTTGGCGCGACACTTGACAAGGGCATGTTATCAGATATACACATGTACATAAACCTGATTATATATGGACCCTGTCAGTTTCATGACCGAAGATAAAACCTAAGATAAACCTCACGTGTCAAATATCTAATTAAATATGACATCTGATGCCCAAGTTCATATATTTTTGTCGATTTGTATTGGTCCGATTATGTGTCATGGCTCGATATAGATGTCTACATATCGAGTAAAGAGTATGGGGTATGACATGTTAGTACGGGGGTATATCGTTATACCCGCTCAAAATCTTTCATACAATCACAACATTTACTCGGACCGTCGCCTCGGTGGTGTAGTGGTAGAGTGTCCACATCTGGTGCGGTAGGTCCTGGTTTCGATTTCAGGCTGAGTCAAACCAAAAACTTTAAAAATGATAGTTATGGCTTCCCATCCATATCGCGCAAGATTGTTGGATTAACATTAAGACTGGCTCGCCAGTTTCAGGAAACATCGGCGTAAAATGGCGTCAGACACCATGCAAACAAACACATTTAAATTAACTGAAGCCCCGCCATGCCGCAAAAGGCCAGTAGCATGTATGCAGAGGTCAACAATAATCCGGTCGTTATAGCGATAACCCTGCCCAGGTTTAAGGTACATGTATATCGATTTATGGTCTTATTGACTCTCTATAACGGGATCATATAAAGGTACAATGGCATTTTAGGGTATTATTGAATCTCTATAACGGGATCATACAAAGGTACAATGGCGTTTTAATGTCTTATTGACTCTCTATAACGGGATCATATAAAGGCACAACGGCGTTTTATGGTCTTATTGATTCTCTATAACGGGATCATATAAAGGAACAACGGCGTTTTATGGCCTTATTGACTCTCTATAACGGAATCATATAAAGGCACAACGGCGTTTTATGGTCTTATTGACTCTCTATAACGGGATCATATAAAGGTACAATGGCGTTCTAGGGTCTTATTGACCCTCTATTACGGGATCATATAAAGGTACAATGGCGTTTTAATGTCTTATTGCCTCTCTATAACAGGATCATTTAACTGTACAATGGCGTTTTAAAGGTCTTATTGACTCTCTATAACGGGATCATATAAAGGTACAATGGCGTTTTAGGGTCTTAATGACTCTCTATTACGGGATCATATAGAGGTACACTGGCGTTTTGAAGGTCTGATTGACTCTTTATAACGGGATCATATAAAGGTACAATGGCGTTTTAAGGTCTTATTGACTCTCTATAACGGGATCATATAAAGGTACAATGGCGTTTTAGGGTCTTAATGACTCTCTATTACGGGATCATATAGAGGTACACTGGCGTTTTAAAGGTCTTATTGACTCTCTATAACGGGATCATATAACTGTACAACGGCGTTTTAAGGGTCTTATTGACTCTTTATAACGGGATCATATAAAGGTACAATGGCGTTTTAGGGTCTTAATGACTCTCTATAACGGGATCATATAACTGTACAACGGCGTTTTAAGGGTCTTATTGACTCTCTATAACGGGATCATATAACTGTACAACGGCGTTTTAGGGTCTTAATGACTCTCTATAACGGGATCATATAACTGTACAACGGCGTTTTAAGGGTCTTATTGACTCTCTATAACGGGATCATATAACTGTACAACGGCGTTTTAAGGGTCTTATTGACTCTCTATAACGGGATCATATAACTGTACAACGGCGTTTTAAGGGTCTTATTGACTCTCTATAACGGGATCATATAACTATACAACGGCGTTTTAGTCTTATTGACTCTCTATAACGGGATCATATAACGGTACAAAGGCGTTTTAAGGTCTTATTGACTCTCTATAACTGTAAACAGGTAAATTGGCGTAAGACTAATGGGGTTTAAATTTTAAAATATTTACATGTTAACAGACAACGTAGGCTCTTTTAAGACTGTGGAAATGCTTCTGCTCGCCAGAGTCTTCACTGTACGAAGATGCATTAAACCCTTCCCACATATAGACGCCTCTACAGCAGACAACTTTTGAAAACCTTGGCTCAAAATAATCAATTTCTCCATTTGCCACAATGTTATCGACTATTTTCAGTAATTATAAATAGAGATTTTCCTTATTTTTTACTAAATGTCTTCAACGTCATCTGCTGCAGATTTGTTGTATGTGGGAAAGGGTTAAGAACCCAAATCGCTAGACGCGGCTCAACAATATTCAATATTTCCGTCATGTAACGAAGGCTACAATCGGAACTCCTCGGGTATTTCCGTCATCCATCGCGATGACAGAATTACCCGAGGACTTCTGATTGGTGGTGAAGCATTCATCACCGAGGTATTCCGATTGGAAGGCCATGTGTTGCCTGCATTTTTCGCACCAACTTCGGAATTTGTCATTGTGACAAATGGAGTAATCTCTAATGTCGTCTTCTCCTGCTGTGAGCAAATGCGTCCTGTAAGAAGGAAAGGGTAATACGATATGTTCGTTTCATTGTTTTCATGGATTTAATGTATAATTGTGAACTATGTAGACCAAAATCAGGCCGCACGTTTGTGAAACGGAATGTGGTCTTCATTTTTTCGCTACTCAATTTGATATCATTTTCTTTGTAAATTCTATTCCTTAAGCATGAACTAATTTGCCAAAGTTCAGGTTGCTGGAACTAAGCCCGAAAAAGGGTTTTAATGAATCACAAAAGTAGATAAACGTTTCATCTTTCCTCACTGATAAACTAACACAAAGTCAGCAAGAAATTATTGATTCTCGCACCAGTGCTCATGGTGTATTTTAGCATGTTCCCCATTTGTTACACTATGAAAGAAAGACTACTCTTGACGCTTTGTTGTATATACTTTAGTATCTATTGAGTAAATTATTGGTTGTATCCCTTCACTTGATAACTTGTGTTTGTTTGGTGTTTTACGCCGCTTTCAACAATTGTTCAGTTATATCACGGCTTTACCTACGTAATTACCAGAATTACTGGTCCAATAATCCTGACATCAGCGAGTCAGCCAAAATGCTAAACACAACATCCTGAGCACTATTTAGGGATCGATTACTACCCTTTTTTAAAGTCTTTGATATGATACGACCAAGGATCGAACCTGCGATCTCAAGCATCCAAGGCGGACACTCTACAACTACACCATTGTGGTAGTGTATTTAATAGTATGCATTCCGTTTAACTGTATTGCTTTGCGTTTTTATTGTCACTGTTGAAGCAATCATTGATGGTATAACACCATCCAAACAAAGCGACATGCTATAACCGTAAATGAATCTTTAACCGGTCAACTTCCGGTCAGTCTTTTGTTTACATTTACCTAACATTGTTCACTGTTACGGTCTATAAATTAAAATTGTTTGTAGTATGTGTTTTTTACGCTGTTTTCCACATTATTTCAGCTATATGACTTATTCATGATCGTTGTGAACACAAACCAGTACAATGCTAGGAATATTGTGGCTTGCGAAAGGGCACTTCACCATGAGCACCGCACCGCGACTGGGGACGCCCGGTTCCAAATGTACAATGAGTGTTGTCGAGCGGCGGTAGCTCAGTTGGTATCGATGAGAACTATCAAACCAGGGTTCGTGGGTTCGAGACCCGGCTCGGCACTTCATGAATATCGTTGATTGATAAAAGTCATCCTGACTAGCGATATTCCAACAATGGGTTAAACAGATAGACGAGCTTGCTATCCTAATATAACTGAAATGCCGTCAAATACAAATCAATTAATTATCAAACAAACAAACAAAGTTCCTTTTAGCTTAATATTATATTGACGTATTTACAGGTAAGCGTGTTGTTCATTGATTGCGGATCCTCTCATTATATGAGAGTGCAGTCTCAGGTTAGTCTATTCATATTCTGTTTTTATCTTGGCGAGCGTATACATATACATATACATGTATTAAGTGTATATAATGAATACATGCATATGAGTGTATATAATGAATACATGCATATGGGTTCAAACAACGAGAACATGAACGGAACAGACACGTGATTATCGACACGTTTGATTAAGACATTTATCTTTAACCCTTTCCCACCTGCCAGACGCATGTTGACGTATCTTCAGTTGACGACTTTTGAAAACATTATGACAAAAGAAAACATTGCTCATGATGAGCAATTTATCCTTTTGTCACGCTATTTTCTATTGTATTAAAATATCATATTTTAATTTATTGATTCATGTATTTCCATAGTTCTGCCCAGCTGTTATTAAATTTGCCTGGTGTAGAACTGTTGTATGTGGTAAAGGGTTACTTTAACGTAGACGTATTGTTCGTAACTATTTCCCAAGAAACTTTCGAATATGCTGATTCTTGTAACCGCTGAAACGAATAATCTCTTTTTTTGAAATTTTATTTCTTTTTCAAATCTGTGACAAATTGTGCTTCTCACGTACCCGAAGTTGTTTTCTCTAATGTTATTAAAGCAAAGGACATTCTTTATTTTGTAACCAACTGGATACAATTAAAGACAGAATAAAGCGTATAATAGAATTTTCGGGAATGACGTCATTTCGTAAAATTGCTGAGCTTGAGTACGATAATACGCTTGTAAATCCACTCGCACAGTTCTCATGAAATGTCCCTTTCGATGAAACGACATCATTTGTAAACCCTTTCCCACAGACAAACGCTCTTTGAAATATCTTCAGCAGACGACGTTTGTCACCAAGAAAAGCTGCTTATGTGACACTAGAACAATTGTCAGTTCAAACAAACCAATCCAGGTATATCCTTGTAAAATGTTCACATAAAACTAGGAAGCGTTCAAAGTAACAGTAGAACTATTGTCAGTTCAAACAAATATATATACGTGCAGTATTGTACTGTTCTCACATCAAACAAGGAAACGTTCAAAGTAACAGTAGAAATAGTGTCAGTTCAAATAAACCTATACATGTACACACTTGTACAGTTCTCACATCAAATAAGGAAACGTTCAAAGTAACAATAGAAATATTGTCAGTTCAAGCAAACCTGTACACGTACACACTTGTACAGTTCTCACATCGAACAAGGAAACGTTCAAAGTAACAGTAGAAATATTGTCAGTTCAAATAAACCTATACACGTACACACTTGTACAGTTCTCACATCGAACAAAGAAACGTTCAAAGTAATGGTATAAATATTGTCAGTTCAAACAAACGTATACACGTACACACTTGTACAGTTCTCACATCGGACAAGGAAACGTTCAAAGTAAGTTAGTAACAGTACACATATTGTCAGTTCAAATAAACCTATACACGTACACACTTGTACAGTCCTCACATCCGACAAGGAGATGTTCGTGGTATGGGTCATATTCAACACAAACAGGAGAGCGGATGTGTGGAATGATCACTCTGTTACAGGTGTCGTCTAAAGACGACACCTGGTGGATACTCCCTAAACTGTAACTACATGCGTAGATGTTGCCTTCCGGATCCATGGTCATGCCGTGTATGTAGTTTGTCTTGTCACTTTTGTGAGTTCTGTAAAACCACTTCAGGCTACCGTTGGTATCAAACGCACTTATTTGATTTTTCTCTCCAATTATAATGTTGCTCTTGAGGTCCTTTAGCAAATATATTGGCGTGTGCACTTCTTTAGCAAACGAAGTAATAGAGCTACTAATTGCACCATCGAGTACTTCTGCACAATGTATTTCAATGGTATCATCATTTGATCTACTGCTTGTTTCTGCAATCAACCCAGACTCATCTAAGATTTCTGCACTCGTCACCAACATCATGATGGTGTTTTTGGACTGGGTAAAAATACCTCTACAGTTGAGGTTAAGGTCGATGTCACTGAAACACACGGCGTTATCTTCACAGACAGTGAAACATTGAAGCTTTTTATTACCAAAAGATATCGCAATCCTGTCCTTATCCTCATCTGTTACACAAATGGCGTATGGGCTCCAATTTAACTTGTGTACAAATCGAAGTTCGAGATATTCATTGTAAACTTTCATACACTGGTTTTCCCAATCAATCATGACTACACGTCGACTTTTCTTCAGCACACAAATACCAGTAATAAAACAGGCTATTTCGTTATCCAAACAAACGTTGTATGTTCCAACAAATTCCAGACTGGGGACCGCCAAGGGTTGCTTGCTTCTTCTATAATCCATATAGCTTGTTTGACAATCGCGATCAAACTTTTGACCATTGAAATATCTATTGGTGATGTCTGACCGCTCAGCCATTGGACTTTTCCCGGGACCGTAAACGGCATAGCGTAACTCCGTATCAACGTCTGATGAGGCTGTAGATTCTTCAATAACACAACGATCCCCGTCTACCAATTTCACTTCATTGGTGTCAATTTCCGAATCTGTCTGAACCTCAACATCTCTACCCTTGCTTTTTTTAGTCATCTCCATGGATTTAAATAGTTTACCCAAACTTGTGTTTTCACCTTCATTCACACTTTCTGTGTCGACTACGTTATCTTTGATTTGGTTTAGTAATTCGAGTTTCTGTGAAATATGCCCAATTTCATTTACACTTTCTATGAACATTTTATTCTCACTTTTCTGCTTCTCAATTAACGATTCGTTTTCTAGCCAAAGTTCTATATGTTTGGCAACAACCATAGATTTCTTTTCATCATTAAGATGTAGAATAGTTTGTAACATTTCATTGTTCTTGTCTTGGACAACATCTGAATCTTCCAAACTGTTCACGTAAATCTGTATAGCTTGAACCTTTTTATCAAACGCACCAATAGTGTGATTGGCATTGATTCGATTCAGATAGCCCTGTATATCTGCAAGTATTGTTGATCGCAATAACATATGCCGTTTCTTTTCGTTAGAAATCAATTCCATTTGATTAATCTTTTGCTCCTTTATGCTTTTCAATCGAATTCTCGTTTCATTCACCTTGCTCAGAACATCATTTGCAGATGACTGTATTTTTGTTATTCTTTTACAGTGTCGATGCTTCTTTCTTGTACACACTATACATATCAGTTCAGCATGCTCTTCGCACATATATCCATGCTGAACTTCGTGTGAAGCACAAAAGATAAGCTCCTTGAGTTTTCGCAATGTGTGTGTATCAATAGTCATGGGAAGTTGATCTTTATCAAAGGTTTTATGGTTCTTTAGAAACTCATTGTCCAAGTGACTATCCATACAAGGTTTACACAAATATTCCATGCACTCTACACAAAATGTGGCCGCCTCCACACTGTCGCCGCCAGGAAGACACACGTCACAAAACACTTTCTTAACAATATGTTTTATATCGATGTCAGTGGCATTTGATTTAGCCATCATGTTTGAAATCAAATCAAATAACGGTGTATGTCGGTAATCTTGCTTAATGTCAATCAGAAGACTGCAAATATAAACATTACAATGAAAGACGACTCATACATTTATATTTTGTGGATGTCACTCGAAAATCGATCTTCGACACTTTTAGACCAGTGCTGATCCAGATAAGCATGGACCTCCTTGCAGTCTCGTAAGGATCACCCCTGCTTGTAATATTGTCGTCGAAGCATCATCGAGGGTTCTAAAAAAATAAATTAATGATATAAAATCAAAATTATAAACGATCGTAAGAAATATTAATTTTAAACATCCAAACGAAGCTTTACATGTGACGTAACTCAGATATCATACGTTTACTACTTGACGAGAGGCACTTAATATAAACCCATTATAAAGATAGTGTCAACCCTTTGTGTGTGTCTCTATCACGCACGCACCATGTTACACATAACTCAGTCTAACACGAAAATCGCCTCTGTGGGTTTTGAGAAGAGCGAAGAAGATTCAGACAATCAGAATCTCCCCTGTGCGACATCTGGTGAAAGAGGCATTCTGGAAACCTCTCGGTAAACTATTTGATTTAAAACCAACTATACCAGTTTGTATTCCGATTCTTTTTAACTTTAGGGTAGAACAACCTTAATGGGTTCGTTGATTTCCGTATAAAGTCTTCAGAGATTCGTATTGTTCGTGGTCATGCCGATCATTTCAATCACAAACTACCGACTTGTCCACGAACAAAGCTGATTACATACGGCTTCGGAGAATATCGCTGAACAAAACTGATCACAGACACACTAGGATGAACGTGTTAAATTTGACATTGATGATGACATTTCAATTCAAGGGTTATACAGGACTCTAGATCAAAACATAACAAAGGGTGTATTTGTTTCGTTTATGCATATTTTCTGAAATGACGGGAGTGGAATAGGTGTCATACGACTGTAAAGTCTTCACTCTAACCAATCGCGATATTGATTAATGTGGAAACTCCTACTAGTCAACATGAATGGGAATCTCTTTACCCTAATATACACCGTTTAATTGGAAAGAGATATACGGGAACACGTTTAAATGTACTAAAGATGCAGACGAAAATTGTTCATAGATTTTCCCCACTAATTCTCTCGTACATAAAATGAATCTTAAGCCAAGTAACATATTCTCTTTGTGTCATAAAAGCGAAGAAACGCTGCTCCATTTATTTTATGAATGTGAAAAGGTTTAACCACTTTTATGTCTAGTTCAGGAAAATATGAAGTTTCAAGGATAGAATGGACCGAGGGCGAGAGGACTAGCATGTCGTGAATAAAACACAAGCATGAGTTAGACTGAAAAAGGGCATTTAATAATGTCAGAAATGTTAACATGAAAACATATGAGTATATAAAATATACTTAAGCTTATATCATGACATAAATCCGTGATAAGTAAAAAGCAAAGGATGTCACAAAGTTCGCCGATTTATCCGTTAGCTCGGGGTCGTCATCCCAAAACAATAAGATATTGAGAATCCTGATCATAAGATGTATCAATATGTAGAAAGAATAACCTTTAAATAGATGGAATTAACACAATAATCGTAAATTTGAAAGCTTCTATTTTAGCGTGTAAATTTCCCACAAGTATAAACAAAGATGGTGATTTAAGCACGTGACCCGATACTATAATTAGTCTGGTTCCCGACTTCCTATGATAGTAAGTCTGGCACAACCGAATGAATGGCGGCCTGCTATGATATACACCTCCGATGTACAATGTGAATGTAATTATCTTAATAAGATGACCATCTGGATAAAATCGTTTTATACCTTTAGTCATTAATATAATAGACTTATAATAAATATTTACGGGTGATGATTGCTCTTTGTAAGAAGATGTGACATTGGTTTTTGACAAACTAGAAAACGAGTGGTGTTCGGACAGTTGAATTATTTCGGATACTTTATAAAACAAAGTTTGTTTGCATTAAATTATAATGTCCTGTGTGGTTTACTTTGACATTTCATCTTTATGATGAATTATTAATATGTTGTGACACCAGACCACAGTTATGTAAGGAACCTCCAAATAATCCGGAGAAAAAGCTTCTTTTGTCACTATGTTTTAAAAAAAGCCGTCTGCTGCAGAAGCACCAGAAAGCGTATATATAAGGGAAAGGGTTAAGAAACACAAACAAGAAATCTACAGCAGACTAATTTGGAAAAAAATCTGGAAAAAATTAATTTTGAAATTATTATTACTGGTATCATTGAAAGAGTTTCAAATTTTGAAATTAAGTAGCCGTCTTATTATTATTATGATAGTATTTTTCAATCAGTTTATTTTATAACAATTTCACTGCTTTTGCTGTTGGATCTCATGTGTGTTTTAAAAAAATACTCAACATTGCTATGACTGGTCCAATTGTTTAATGACATAAAGATGATGATGGTGTCACATTATTTTCATTTGAATTTAAGCATGAGAATAGATTTTTTTTTTATTTCAGTGCAAGATTGAATGTGTTCAATCATGATCAAAGACACTTAGGCTATTTTTTCACTAGTAGCCACTTGAAGGTGAACATATAGTCTAGGTTTCTGAGATCACTGGGTGAAATTAAATTCAATCTTACACCAAAATCAACACAGTTTCTGTTTAAATAAGCTTAAAATACTAAATAAGCAAATATTCTCTTTAACCCTTCCCCTTCTACAATTAGTTTTGTTTAATTACTGAAGAAAGAAAAAATATTGTTGCAAAAGGAGAAATAACTCATAATGAACAGTTTCATCTTTTGTTACAATGTTTTCAAAAGTTGTCTGGGAGCGTCTAAATGAGGGAAAGGTTTAAATGTTTTCTAACTATGTGAAGTGAGACATTCTACTTCATAGCCAAATTATTGAAATCCCATTCAATTCCAAAAAGTTGTGTGTACAGCAGTTATGTGGTGTTTTAACGGTTTCAAAATCAAGGTAACTATTTATTGTTCTCCGCCGACATGTAACATTATTAGGACAATATTCCTTCATATCTTTTTTCAAACTAGGAAGCCCAACGTCAGCTTTGTTGTAGTATAAAATGGCATCAGCTTCACCACTTGATCTGCCGGTCCACCCTACCTCTTGGATTGATTGATTGGGGTTTTACGCCGTTTTCAACAATTTTTCAGTCATATCACGGCGACCAGTTCCCCCTACTCATGCGTTTCCTGGTTTTCCCACACCAGTACACCACACAACATACTTTCCAAGCTAATTTTCCACAGACTATTAAACAGCCCATTGGTGAAAGACGAATGACGCAGGTCACAGTGACTTTTGTCAAACGTCGGAAAGAATGTTGGCCGAGCTGGGATTCGAAATCATAACCCCTGGATTGACAGCCCCCGTCGCTTCCGACTGAGCTACCGGGGCTCGGTCCCTACCTCTTGGACATATGCTGTGAACGAATAAAAACAACTTAAATAACGTTCTGCATGGACATAACTAAACGTGCAATCTGCTCAGTATCTGAACTTTTGGCTTAAACATTTCTCATATTATTTCTGTTCACAAGGTGTACAATGTAGATCATGAGCATACTATGTATGTCATACACAAGTGTGTATAGGCTCATCTGGCTCTGAATTACTGCAACTAGTCCGTTTATCCGAATAAGGATCTTTATTGTTCAATTGAAAAATATATATATATATATATATTAGCAACCAATACAGATCATGATCAGAATACACATATGTGATCTGGATCTTAACTTGTTTCACATGTCCTTTAAAACATGCTATGACTCTAGTTTAGTACACAGTCTGAAATTATTAATAAATATTATCAGGATACATGTAAATGCTTAAACCATTAACTCCATACTTCCTCACTTTCTATTTGTGTTCAGTTTAGGCAGATTGAAATTCCATAATATATTCATTAACTTTTAAAAATATATGATGTTTCTGAGTGCCACACATTTGTATTGTACATGTTTTATACATGATATAAGCCTGTGCATGACAACATGTACAAGTTGGCTTTTGAGAACAGTATTAAAGATTTAGATTAGACTGTGCATCTACACAGTCTGATCAAGATGTACATTGTTCACATATTACTTACACTAGCTTGTTAGCATATTAATTCTGGTAGTGTCATACGGTATTAATTGCAGTACTCTGATAGGGCATAGGAGACTTTGTCACCCTGTAAGCAGCCAAATTGAACCGACTGTTATATTGCTTATTTATAGAATGCTTTCCTTTTAATCCTTTCCTACTTGTAGACACATTCTGATAGATATACAGCCGTCAACTTTTAAAAACAATGTGATAAATGGAGAAATTACTTATAATTCTCCTTTTGTCACAATGTTGTCAACTCTATTCAATTATCAAATTTTCATTTACAGAGATATTTGCCAAACTGTTTTCAAAGTCGTCCACTGCATATTTACAGTATGTGGGGAAAGTGTTAAGTTAACCATATTTTAACCCTTTCCCATACAGATTAAACCTTCACTTAATGAATACATGTTTGACCTTTACTTAATGAATACACGTTTGTCTTTGATTATAATTGCAAATCAAATTGCACATCTGTGTTTACTCTGCAGCAGAAGACTTTTTAAAAGCAATTTCTCCTTTTGTCACAATGTTTTCATCTTTTTACAGTAATTATACTGTCATTTCTAGAGATCTTCAATATGTTTTCAGTCGTCTTCTGCATATTTGTTTTCAGCATTATCTTTGCAGGCTGATCTGGATCTAATTGACAATAGAAACTCATAAATCATTTGACTTGAGAAATCAAATAAACATTTTTAAACATTTAAATCTTTTATAGTAAATTGTTCAAAATAGAGCCTTTATTGCCTAAATCGGGGACTACTAAAACTTATAATAGAGGAAACATTTGAACATTTAAATGATATACACGTATCCCATAAAGATAAAAACCATTTATTTCTAATGAGATCCTGTGTATCCGAATTTCAAATACATTTTCATCTATCCGAAAACTATACTACTCGATAACAAATAATTTTCTTCCAAACAGAACAAAGCATCATTAAATGACAACATGGAATCAATTTATTACCTTATTTTAATAAGATAAATGAATTATTATCCCGATGGTCAACAAAATAAGAAATTTAGATATTACCTGATAGTCCTTAGGCGTCCGCCATTATTTGGTTTGTGCCTGACCCTTTACATAGTAATAAGGGGATGGAACTCCAGACTATACTATGATATGATCGAATAATTTAAATCTGATGGATCTCCCAGATGATATAGTTTAGAGTACGGCTCCCTTAGCTTAGCTTAGCTGAGATCCTAAAAAAGTCCATAAAATAGTTTATGTAGGCATCAAATAACCTTTACAACATTTAGTATCAATGGTAAGAGAAATAGACCCATAAATACAAATACATAGCTCTAAAGTACTTGTAGGATCATGTTATGCTAATTATAAATTAGATACGATGTTTTTTAAATTTCAAAAGATATATCGTTTCATGTAAATCAAAATCAAATATTCCCTCAACTGAGGGCCTTAAGAACAGCTTCAATTTAGCTTGACATATATATATTGTATCTCTATACGAGAATTGGAGAAAGCAATTAAGTCACTAAATAAAAATAAAGCTGCATCTTATGATAATCTTATTAACGAGTACTTCATTGCCAGTGCCGATATTTTATCTTCACATTTAACAGATATATTCAATACTATTTTACTATTTTAGACACTAGTATTTTCCCCAATAGCTATTCTAAGGGTTTAATCGTTCCTCTATATAAAAAGGGAGATGTACATTCGGTAGAAAATTACCGGGGCATAACTTTTACAAGCTGTATGAGCAAACTATTCACCAGTATCCTTACTACACGTATTTCAGAATGGTGCGAATCACACAACGTATTATCAGATGCGTAATTCGGTTTTAGAAAAGGCAAATCCACAACCGTTGCGATTTTCATATTAAAATGTATTATTGACAGAATTTTAGGCACCAATCAAAAACTGTATTGTGCATTTATAGACTTAAAAAAGGCCTTCGATTCAGTTTACCGAAACGCTCTCTGGTCAAAATTATACAAAATTGGAATAAAGGGAAAAATGTTAAGGGTTATTCGCCCAATGTATGCAAATGTTAAGGCTGCTATCAAATTCAAAGGATCGCAGACTGACTATTTTGATATCATGGTAGGGCTCAAACAAGGCGAGCTTACGTCCTCAATACTTTTCTCTCTTTTCATAGAAGATTTGAAACTATTTTTGCAAGACAGAAACAATTGCGGACTCACGTTAGACGATATTACCCTAATTTTGCTGCTTTTCGCTGACGATATGGTTCTTTTAAGTTATAACCCACAGGATCTTCAACTTTCTTTGGACAGCCTTAGTATATATTGCCAAACGTGGAGCCTATCGGTTAATACTGAGAAAACTAAAATAATTGTCTTTCGAAAACGAGGTAAAACTCCGATAAATTACAGTTGGTACTATAACGGCAAAGTATTAGATATGGTCAATGATTTCAATTACTTAGGCGTTGTTTTTAATTATAACGGTTACTTTATTTTGAACCAACAGTATATTGCTGCGAAGCTCTCAAAGCCATGAACGTTCTTAATATCCATCTTCGGAAATTCGAGTTAACTCCAAGGGAAGCACTGCAACTCTTCGATTCATTTATTGGTTTAATATTGAACTACGGATGTCAGATTTGGGGTGTTACAAAATCAAAATCCCTCGAAAGAATCCATTTAAAATTCCTAAAAAATATTCTCGTGGTCAAATTGTCATCAAGTAACGCAGGTGTTTATGGTGAGCTAGGCAGGTATCCGCTTTTAATCAGCAGAGACGTTGCTATCAATAAATATTGGTTTAAACTACTGGCGAGTGACAATATCATATTAAGAAATGTGTACAATAAATTATTAGAAGATTGCAATAACGGGTGTAATAATTGACTTTCCGATGTCAAAACTATTTTATGTCATACTGGATTCTTATATGTGTGGGAAAATCCATGGAGTGTTGACCACAAACAATTTCCAAAAGTATTCAAACAGCGACTTACTGATAACTACATACAAACTTGGTCGTCAGACATAGAAGCCAATAGAATACTGACCCTCTATAAAGCTGTCAAAACAGAATTTAATTATGAACCATATCTGGACTATATACGCAATAAAACACTATGGGCATACATGTAAAAAATACGTCTATCGTCACACACTTTAAGAATTGAAACTGACAGATATGGTCAAAATCGCATCGATAGACACTTAAGAAAATGTAACATATGTAACACTGCAGAGATCGAAGACGAATATCATTTCATTTTAGTTTGTAAACAATACACAGACATTAGAATTAAATACATAAAACAATACTATTATAATAATCCAAGTATGTTTAAATTATCTAAATTACTCGATTCTAAAAATAAAAATAAAATATTAAACTTATGCTATTATATGAAGGAAGCCTTCTCACTGAGAAAATTATTCTTTAATACTATAGAAAACGAAATTGTTCAACGATTATAGAAAAATCCCCGCTGGCTGGAGCATAAATGCCACATGTCAAATTTTGAAAAATACATGTTTTTAAAATACAATATTTTGTGTTTAAAGTACATGTAAAATATCATCCGTATATCAAGGATGCAATATGCGATACATTTGGGTGGATATTTGTACTCCAATTGATATGCCAATCATGAGATTAAGTACAAATAGTCACGTAAACAACTGATGAGATTACACTGTATTATGTTGACATTATTTGAAGTATAACCAAGTATTTATATGAAATTGTATCATGCAACATTTAATGTCTACCCCTTGCTATACGCTATATACACCAACAGTCGTCTGTAAAGCATTGTTGCTCCTTTCAATGAAAGCCCAAATAACTACTATCATGCAATTATAAACAAAATGACATTTCAGCTAGTGCGTGTGTGTGCAAGGCTACCAATACATCCTTTTTGTAATGGTAACAGCTTGCACATACAAGCGCTTGCTTATGTTAACAAACCAGTCTATTCAAATAAGCAGAGAAAGAGATATTTGGTTGCTATCCTCTTTTATCAAATTAATATTTATATTATAACCCGAGTAATCATGTTTATATGTGAGTGTGTGTGTGTGTGTGTGTGTGTGTGTGTGTGTGTGCGTGTGTGTGTGTGTGTGAGAGCGCGAGCGAGCGAGCGAGCTATTGCGCGAATGTGTCATGTGCATGCAATTTATTTGTTAATACTTATATTGTATGATGAAAAACTGTATAGTTTAAGTCAATAAAATATCTATCTATCTATCTATCTATAACGAGACCAAAGCAAAATATTCTGAATAAGAACGGTTCGCAATTGTAAAACATGTCATTCAAGTCCACTCTTAATAGGAAGTACACTGGGATATATTCGCACCTTATTTTCTCTCTATATTTTGCAGTATTATATGTGAATCTTTCTTTTTCTTATTTTTTTGTTTATTTTCTGTTTACATTTTATTAGATATACATACTTAGTAATACCAGGTATATCATTTCATAAATATTTCTATTCTTAATTATCTGCACGCTGAGCTAATGTCATCTGCAGCACTTTTTTAAAATTATGTTCTAATGTCTAACTAGTTGCCGTAAAAGAATCTGAGTTCCAAACTGTTTGAATCACAGATCAGCCCCATGTGTTGTGGGGCGTGATCTGGACCCAAAATGTTTGCATTGGTCATCATAAACGATTGACGAAATCTGCCGTTAGCGTGCAAGGAGTTAAATTAATAATTATAATCTCTGTGGATCAAAAAGAAATAATAACAATATTACTAACACAAAACAGTTTAGGGTTGAAAGGAGGATGGCCACGACATCACTTCAACCTATGTACAAAGTTGTACCAAAAAAAAAAAAAATAGAAAAAAAAAGAAAGAAAAAAAAGACAACTTCAATTCGTATATTTTATACATACTGATGTTTACTATGCTATAAGGAGAGATATAGAGTAATGCTTCCGGAAACAGAAAACCACAGGAGGCGAAACGTGCATGTCCGGCTTATTCTGCGCGGAATGGTTAGGCTGGTCCGGGTCAATACTTTACGCAGATTCCACACTGTTGGATTTCTCGTGGAACGGCTCATATTACTAATAAAACTATTATGCCCATAAAATATAAAAACAATCACAACATTTCATATTCATTAAAACTTCAGCACCTTCATCATTCAAGTAAGCTTAAGGAACTTAGTTTATGGTATAAATCGGCGTGTTTACAACGCCATCTTGTACAGCCAAACTTGCTTTAATTACACGTGATTCAACCCAATGGCACATCCCCATAATATCTTTAACAACGTTGATAAAAGGGGTGATCTGTTTGTCTGTTCTTAATTATCAAAACACGTTATTTCGACTGTTTACTCTGTAGCATCCCCATATGTATGCATCCTGACAATATTTAGGAATTATGTACGTGGCCATCATATCTCAAACGAGATTGACTATGGATACAATGAAATGGTTAAGTAACTGAGAGTGACATTCGCAGTGCCGTGAAAAGCTTATTTTTCAGGTGAGCAATATAGGGTAACATTAGTCCTCCTGTTAAAACTAATTCTCGATTTCATTTTTGTCCTGCAATAAAGTTTCCAATGTGGTTTTCAAAAATGTAATTTTCCTCTTTAAATGAAGCAATACAAAAATCCCCTACCGGACGAGGGCAGCACACTTTGTATTGTATTTTCATTTTTGGACACATCGTCTAGTAAAGGAGAAGAATTGTGTGAAGTACTATCAAATCCATTCAAGCATGTGGAAGATACAGTCCGGACACGAAATTGCGGATGGACAATGTCTGAGCCTAAAGTTTGACATTGACCTTTGGAATAGGTGGCTGGGTGATGTGCATGACACATCATCTTGTTATGGAGAATAATTGTGAGAATTAATATCAAAATCGTTTCGAGCATGTGGAAGATACAGCCAAGACACAAAATTACGGACGGAAAATGTTTGAGCCAAACGTGTTACATTGACCTTGGGGGTAGGTGGTTTGGTGATGTACATGCCACATCATCTTGTTATGGAGAATAATTTTAGTGAAGTAATTTCAAATCCATTCAAGCATGTGGAAGATACAGCCAAGACACACAATTGCGGACGGACAATGTTTGAGCTCAAACTATGACATTGACGTTGGGAGTATGGGCTGGGTGATGTGCATGGCAGATAATCTTGTAATGGAGTATAATTGTGTGAAGTAATATCAAAATCTAATCAAGCATGTGGAAGATACAGCCCGGACACGAAATTGCGGACGGACACTTTCACATCCCAAACGCCGACATGTGAAGTAGGTGGCTTGGTGATGTGCATGCCACATCATATAGAATAACTGTGCGAAGTTTATTCGAAATATATTCAAGCATTTGAAAGATACAGCCCGGCCACGTAATTTCGGACGGACTGACGAACGCGAGCAAACCTATAGTACTAAAACCGGTCTCCGACCGTTAGGGGACTAATTATCTTAACATTGCCAACTCGATAATGTCTGTTTTCGTAAACAGCCGAGTTTGACTCTATTCCGAGCTATTTGCATTGAATTATAGCTGAAACAGCATTGATACGACAAAACAAATATATTATATATATTAACAATTTTTCAGTTATATCCAGGCGTTTCAAAGGTAAATTACCAGTACTACTGGTTGATTTATCCTGACACCTATTCAACGTTAATGATAACACCACAATCTTACCATTTTAAGGTATTTGGTATGACGCTATCGAGGATCGAACACGCGACCTCCCCCACTCGAGGCGGACGCTCTATAACTACACCCGAGGCGGTCCATACAAAGTACATGCTTATCTGTCAACTTTTACTTTATTTCTTAATTTAGAGCTTCTCTTCAGTTTTATATAATTCAACATAAAAGTGTAATACCTTTTCTCAGTTGCAATACGCATTATTATTATTACAGTGTCATAAATCCGGGAGGTACATGTACAAGTTAGCCCTTTCCCACATACAACACATTTATAGCAGACGACTTTGAAAACATACCCGAACATTTTCGGGAACTCCCTTTAAATGAAAGTACAAAAAATGAATAGAGTTGAAAACATGCTGACAAAAGGAGAAATTGCTCGTCTTGAGCAATTTCTTCTTTTATGGCCATATTTTTAAAAGGACGTCTGCGTCAGAGGCATCAAAAAGTGTCCATATGAGGGAAATGTTTAGCAAGGCCTAGACGCGACAAAATCCTGACAAAGAAAAGAATCGTCTCCAATTTTCAATACAATACCAAGTGGTGATATTTGATATGGTATTTAATCCTTTCCTTAATAAAACAAATCGGCAGCAGACGTTTTTTAAAAACATATGTGGAAAGAACCTCCCATTTAATAAATAAAGTAAAAGTCGATAGTTAAACATATGTAATTTGTATGAACCATCTCGGGGTATAGTTATAGAGCGTCAGCCAAGGTTAACGTTTATCTTTTATAGACCTATCTAATCAAAGTGTTCAAATGTCGTCTGCTGCAAAATAACCTGCAGACGTTGCAATTAATCTTATCGAAAACGGTCACATGATAACGAGGTCGGTGTAATGGACTCCTTTGTACTTATGCAAGTTGACGTATGAATAGCTCGTGTAGTCAGGGACATATATATACATATCATATATATGGGAGTATCTAGTGCTGTGTTTACGATAGAGCAGTACGCATAACAAGTCCATATACAAAATGGCGGAATCAGAATTATCACAAACTGAATTTAAAGATAAATCTGCTTTTGAAGTGATTTGTGATTTGTGTCGATTGGACGATCTAAAGGTTGAGGCTGTGAAATATTGTGTTAAATGTATGGACTGGTTGTGTAACAGTTGTTTAAAGAGGCACACGAATAATGCAGTTTTCAAGACTCATACAGCGGTTGATAAGGACGGACTACCATTAACCATTACGCCACAAACATTACAAAGACTTAAGGATGCTATCTTTTGTAGTACACACGAGGTTCAGTTTGAATATATGTGTAATGATCATATGGAGTTGATATGCCAAATGTGTTTAAGGAAAAAGCATAGAAACTGCAATCAAATATCACAGCTACAAACATCGGTAAAATCCGTGCTTATCGAAGTACAGCGCAATAGGACACATTTACGAATTATAACGGAACGACACAAAGAACAAATTCATACTATTTCTGAAGAACATGAAAAGCAAAAGAAGTTGAGATCAAGTATTGTAGCAGATTTACTAGACTTTCTCAAACGATTCGATGAGACAGACGATAAATCTAAGTTTGAGACAGAAGTTCAAGTGGCACATTCAGTTCTGAAAAAATATGAAAATATAGCTTTTCTCCAAGACAAAGGCGAACACTTGTTACAGGCTGTGTTGTTTTTGAATGATGATGAAAAAAGTAGCGTTGTCGCGAACTACGTTCAACTTTCTCTTTGTGAAAACAAACTTGTTGAAAGTAGAAGTGATTTCAAAAGTAATTTTACTGGAATCCCAAATCGATTGGAAGAAGTTAAAAGTATCACGACAGAACTCGTAAACATCGATTTGTCTCAAGGTAATAACGAATGCTGGTTTACCCTTTCCCACATACATCAAAACTGCAGCAGACGACTTTGAAAACAGTTTGTCAAAGATACGGACACTCTCTATAAAGGAAAGAACAATTTTGAATATGGTTTAACAGATTGTGACCAAAAGAGAAATGGCTCATCATGAGCAATTTCTGTTTTTGCCACAATATTTTCAAAAGTTGTCTGCTGCAGAGGCGTCAGAAACTTCACTGAGAATAGATCTTCAATATGCGACTTTTTTTGGGATCAGAAAGTTTTTCTGTCTCCTCCTACGCCATTAAAAATGTTTTGTTGGTGGTACTTTTTCAAATACATTCAAAGACTAAAAATGGATGTAGAACGCATAGACAATATGAAATAATGGTGAACCTCAACACATTTGTTCAAGTCATTTTGATTGGTTGAAAAACATTGGTTACACTTATATATTCATAGATATACCTATAGCATTCTCTTCTGAAATCATTCATCCTTTTGATTTCCCTCCCAAATAAATGCTCATTTGGATTGTTGAAGCCAGCTTCATGAGTAGAAAAACACTACAGTGACTTTAAGCTTCCCTTGTATGCGACTGGTGCAATGTTTGGGAATTGTGTTCTCATAAAGAATTGCTATGTGTTCATAGAAATGTTTCTCAATACCGTTGCCAGGATTACCCTACACATCTGAATTGGCTTGAAACATGGAATCAGGGGAGCAGGGCTACTTTCTCTGATATGACGACAGTGAAAACGTTTCAAATATGACATAATCTACATTTAACGTTGATGTTTAAGGTTTTTTTTAAATTGGTGAAAACATTGGTGAAACAAGCAAGTCGATGGGGCATGTTTTTCGTCAAGTCCCAACGATACTCAGCCAATTCATGTGAATAATACGGGCCCACATGTCCCTCTTGTATTACGTATTGTTCGAAAACAGAGAACCTTTGCACGGAACCCTCACTGTTCCAAGAAGCAATGAACATCATGCACTTATATGGTGTTGGCTTCGAAGAAACAACAAGCTATCCTAATCGCCTCATTGCTTTGAAAATAACAATACTTGTTCACCATCATTACCTCCATCAACAGACACAAATACATAACTGTGGCTTGTTAGAATTATGGTCCCTTTTTGACATAGAATGTTGGTTAAGTTTTTCGTACCACCCTACTTTTAACCAAAACTGTAAGTGTTATTTCGTTGAAACTTACAATACTTGTGCACTATCATTACTTCCATAAACAGACAAGAGGACATAACTATGTCAAAGTTTTTGTAAGAATTATGGCCCCTTTTCAACTTATAATTATTAAAAATGTTCGTACCACCCCACTTTGTTCAAAACCATTAGAGATAGAGCTTATAAACTAACGATACCTATTTACCATCAACAGACAAGAGTACATAAATCTGTGAAGGTTTTTGTTAGAATTGTGGTCATTTTTCGACATAGAACACTGAATCTTAGAAAAATCCAATTATTGACTTAACCCTTTAGGATATTGCTGTGAAACTTTGAATACTTGATTACCATCCTGACCCCATCTGTAGACAAGAGAAGGTAACTATGTCATCGATTTGTTTTGCCTTTTACTGCAAAAAGGTTTTGTTTTATTGTCATTAAACAACAAAAATATTGTATTTGAGAACACTAGGATCAAAGTGATTGTCATTATAATCATAAAACAAAAAAAGGTATGGTGGGCCTAGATATCTGACCGACGTAAAAGCATCTGTACCAGTCCCCTAAAGCAATGTTATACGATCATTCAATTTGGTTGTGCTATTTTGGTAGTAGGTCAGCTAAAGATCGTTATTGCGATACTATTTAAAAGTCATCCAGATATTACAGAATATTTTGTTTGTAAAGATTGCACGATATATAATATACAATAGAACTTGCACAGCTGCAGATGAACATGTTTACTTCACATTAGCTAATTTGGTAGGAGGTCTCCTAGGAGATATTGAGATGAACCTATTTCAAAACGAGACTGCTCCCTTAACCCTTTCCCACATACATATGCAATGAGACATTTTCCTCTTTTGCCACAATATTTTCAACCTTATTTTTTTTTTATTAGTTTAGAGTTTTCAATATATTTGAACAACATTTTCAAAGTCCTCTGATGCAGATTCTTGTATGAGTTAAAGGGTTAAATATTTTGACAATCATTTTCGATTTCGCTTTTTTGATAGAAGGTCGCGTTAGAATAGTTCATGCGCGTATGTTGAAGATTAAGAAACATTAAGGAATTTTAAAATTTTAAAAATTTGTTTTATCTGAGTGTAGTTGCATCGATTTAATTATTATTGTACATGTTGTTGTTAAATGATATCGTTGGTCTTTCTCTTCGAATGTATAGCAAGTGCGTTTTTTATATCGTGCGATTACATTAGACATACAAACCGAGCATGCGCTCAGCACTATTGAATTGTTATTAGGGTCAATTCAAGACGACCCTTTATGTCCAATATGTGTACAGCGAAGTATTTTGGTCTGATTTTAATGAGATTGGACATATTGGTTTGAAAGCATATATTGATACATTTGGATAGAAAATTGGGGATCATGTATAATGCAAGAAAGCATACACCCCGAAGATGGTAATTGTCATTTTGAACGAAATCGCGCTCGGACGAAATTTGTTTTTTCACATACTTTACATTCACTTTCGAACAAGGTCAAAATACTAAAAACATTTTCAGCGCATCATATACATATTTACAAGGAATTTATATTCAATGCATTTTGGTTAAGGTAGTCACAAATTTCTATGCAAACAAAGCTTTTTCAGGGAGTATTTGGCACGGTCGCGGATGTATTTCGCGTAATTTGACATGTAATAATATGAAAAGCAATAGCCTGTGTACGTACATGCTTCTATATTTACAGACTCCGCTCCGAAGAGTGTAGAGCCAATACGCACATACAAAGACGCATCGGTCCAGACGCAACGTATCGAATACACATCTACATCTACAGAGACTGATCGTCAGCCAGATGATGCCGTATCCGGAGCTCGACAAAGCAACACTAAGCAAAATGAACAGAAATACAATGAAAGTATGACTAGTCTGAAAGACAAGTGTGATTCAAAGGCCAATTTATTAAAGCGTACTTTAACATTTGACGCTTGTTACAACGTGCGACTTACTGAGGAGACGAAGTGTTCTATTTCTGGTATCGTTGTTTTAAATGACGGGCGAATTGTAACAGCGGATAGGTCAAACCGCAGTTTAAAGGTGTTTACTAGTTGTTTGAATGAACAGCTTGTGCACAAATTAACATGGCCACCAATTGACATATGTGCAATGGATGCAGACACAGACATTGAGCAAGTTGCCGTCTCTTTAAATCATCGTCGAGTCGAAATATATGCCATTCATGCTGATACGATAAGCTGTTTAATGGGATTTAATTTATCTCTTCACTGTAGAGGAATTTGTCATGTCGCTGGTACCACCATCGCCATTTTGGTCTCAGATAAAGAAGCGTTCAGTAAAAATGTACGTTTCCCGGGTATAAACAGCACTAATAATTATATAAGTATACAGTTCAGAGATGTAAAAGATGGGAGAGTAAATAGCTCTATTGATGTGTTCAACAAAGAAATCATCTGTCCTAAATATATTATAACCGACAACATGAATAATATCCTCATAGGTGAAAAGAACAAAGTGAGTGCATTCAATACCGATGGCGATAGATTATGGTATTATAAAGCACACGGAGATCACACGCTTGATGAAATTCTGGGCATGACCATTGATCCAGAAGGCAACATCTATATGTGCGGTGGTGGATCTGATAACATCCACCAACTCTCATCTTCAAACATTTATAAAAATAGGATTGTTATACACGACATACCATCTCCGTGTAGTATCGCATATGATCCTCTTCGAGATCGTCTTATAGTGGGTTGTAAGAAATGTAATGAAGTTTACGTTTACAGGTTTGTCTAATGTGACCATTTTGACATTATCAGTATTTCTGTCTGTTCGTATGTTTCTGTATACATCATTTGACCGACTTTCACTTTTCACATTTTGTCAATCTTGATCTGTGGTGCTTGTTTGATCAAAGTTTGAACTGTTTCAACATGTAGAATAGACTCAACTATTCATTGAAATATTCTAGTTTTCAAGTTGGTCGATTTAAATTTTCTTTTGCACAGGTGAGCTATTGTGATCACATTTTTTCCGTCGAACGTCTGTCGTGCGTCGTGTGACGTGCTTCGTCAACAATTGCCTTGTTAACACTCTACAAGAAACAGTTTACATCCAATCTTTATGAAAGTTTATCGTTCTTTCTTTCCATGTAAATCGACCAGTTTCAGTCCTCAATTGTCACACTGTCTAAACGTTTCACGTGTATTACCTCTAAGCTTTAAAACAATTCAAAGAAAGAAAGGGGGGGGGGGGGGGGGGGTTAATACATTATGCAAGAAAGAATTCACTATGCGAAAATGGTTACCGTCATTTTGGACCAAATTGGGCCCGGACAAATCCGATGTTTAGCATTCTCTACTTTCAAACAAGGTCAAAATACTAAAAGTGATCAAATCAATACTTTCGAGTCTTATACATTATGCAAGAAAGAATTCACTATGCGAAAATGGTTACCGTCATTTTGGACCAAATTCGGCCCGGACAAATCTGATGTTTAGCATTCTCTACTTTCAAACAAGGTCAAAATACTAAAAGTGATCAAATCAATACTTTCGAGTCTTATATACATTAACAATAATTTTAAACTCAATGTCTTCAATGCATTATGGTGATGGTATACACTAATTTCTACGCAAAAAAAAGTTTATTTAGTAACTATTTTGGTCAGCATGACCGCGGATGTATCTGTCGTAAAGGTCACTAGGCAAATCAAGGGAAAATATTGTAAAACTCTAGAGACCGCATTTGGTGCTCCAGCAGCTTGAAACTTTGTCATGAATGTTTGTCTTGATGATATCTAGGCCAAGTTCTTAACTGGGTCATGTGATGTCAACAACTACGTCACAACTACGTCACAAGGTCAAACTGAAGGAAAACCTGGTCAACACTCTGGAGGCCTTATTTTTAATTTACGCTTGATAAAATATCTAACTGATGCATTTAAAACCAGAAAATTACCTTTAGATGAACAGGTCCCTTATCAAATCAAGTATGTGTCGTATACTAATTATTTCTATATTTGAATATCTTCAAAAAGTTTATGATGTCACTTCAATGAATTTATTATGTACATGTAAATTATATATAATGGGCCGGAGGCCTTACATTACTGAATAAAATATTTGTATTTGCATTTGTATTTGTATTATTTATTTTTGTCAGAAAAATTGTCTCGATGATATATAGGCTAAGTTCAAATATAGGTCACTAGGCCAAAATTGATCTTGTTAACACTCTAGTGACCGAAACTGTGTCAGAATGTTTGTATTAATGATATTAAGTCCATGTTCGGATATGGGTCCTGTTGGCTCAAAATCTTGGTCACGAGGCTAAATTGAAGGAAATGGGTATTTTGATGATATCTAGGTAAGGTATAAAACATGGCTATAGTCCGGTCAGAGACTATGCCACTAGGCAATATTAAAAGAAACACTTGTGAACACTCCAGTAATAGTTTACCTGAACACAAAAAAAGTTATTGTGATTGACTAAGCTGTTTGCATAACTCAGGTGTCGATCCAGGGTCATCATGGCCCTCTTGTTTAAATGACGTTACGTATGTGTTTGAAAGTTTCAGTTGAGAGTTAAATTATAGATTTAATAAAACCTGAGCTGCATCTAAAAGACACTGAAACTGAATTTGACATATATAACGGTTTATCATAACCCTTTCAAGCAATTATAGCAGTAGAATACTTTGAAAACATATGGGCAGAAATATAATTAATCGCAATAAATAAAAGTATAATTATTGCAATCATTATGAAAGTTTTTCCCTGTTTTCAAAAGTTGTTTTCTGCAGAAGCGCCAAAGTAAGTCTACACGTTTGAAAGGTTTACGCTGAAACACAGCTTCTTGTACATATCTTTGTTGCTACTCTCTACTTACAAAAGAAATAGTTAAAACAAATGCCTGTGCAAAGGGTGGCAGAGTGCTTCGGCCATTCATTGCTTCGTTTGAGTACCTTTAATAGTTGAGTCGCTACGCACATCTGCTTAATAGTCAGGGCCTAATTGACTCTCTATAAAGGGATCATATAAAGGTACAATGGCGTTTTAGGGTCTTATTGACTCTCTATAATGGGATTATATAAAGATACAGCGGCGTTTTTGGGTCTTACTGACTCTCTATAATGGGATCATATAAAGGTACAATGGTATTTTAGGGTCTCATTGACTATCTATAACGGGATCATATAAAGATACAGCGGCGTTTTAGGGTCTTACTGACTCTCTATAATGGGATTATATAAAGGTACAGCGGCGTTTTAAGGTCTTATTGACTCTGTATAACGGGACCATATAGAGGTACAATGGCGTTTTAGGGTCTTACTGACTCTCTTTAACGGGATCATATAAAGGTACAACGGCGTTTTAGGGTCTTATTGACTCTCTATAACGGGATCATATAAAAGTACAATGGCATTTTAGGGTCTTATTGACTCTCTATAACGGGATCATATATAGGTACAATGGCGTTTAGGGTCTTATTGACTCTCCATAACGGGATCATATAACTGTACAATGGCGTTTTAGGGTCTTATTGACTCTCTATAACGGGATCATATAAAGGTACAACGGCGTTTTAGGGTCTTATTGACTCTCTATAACGGGATCATATAAAGGTACAATGGCATTTTAGGGTCTTATTGACTCTCTATAACGGGATCATATATACATGTAAGCATAATGGCGTTTAAGGTCTAATTGACTCTCCATAACGGGATCATATAACTGTACAATGGCGTTTCAGGGTCTTATTGACTCTCTATAACTATGTATTGAGTAAATTATTGGTTGTATCCCTTTATTTGATAACTTTTGTTTGTTTGTTTGGTGTTTTACGCCGCTTTCAACAATTGTTCAGTTATATCACGGCTTTACCTATGTAAGGTCCATTAATCTTGACATCAGCGAGTCAGCCAAAATGCTAAACACAACATCCTGAGCACTATTTAGGGCTCGATTACTACCTTTTTTGATATGATACCACCAGGGATCGAACCTGCGATCTCAAGCATCCAAGGCGGACGCTCTACAATTACACCATTGTGGTAGTGTATTTAATAGTATGCATTCCGTTTAACTGTATTGCTTTGCGTTTTTATTGTCACTGTTGAAGCAATCATTGATGGTATAACACCATCCAAACAAAGCGACATGCTATAACCGTAAATGAATCTGTAACCGGTCACCTTCACGTCTTTTGTTTACATTTACCTAACATTATTCACTGTTACAGTCACGAAATCCAAATTGTTTGTAGTATGTGTCTTTTACGCCGTTTTCAACATTATTTCAGCTATATGACTTATTCATGATCCTTGTGAACACAAACCAGTACAATGCTAGGAATATTGTGGCTTGCGAAAGGGCACTTCACCATGAGCACCGTGACGCGACTGGGACGCCCGGTTCCAAATCCAAATGTACAATGAGTGTTGTCGAGCGGCGGTAGCTCAGTTGGTATCGATGAGAACTATCAAACCAGGGTTCGTGGGTTCGAGACCCGGCTCGGTACTTCATGAATATCGTTGATTGATAAAAGTCATCCTGACTAGCGATATTCCAACAATGGGTTAAACAGATAGACGAGCTGGCTATCCTAATATAACTGAAATGCCGTCAAATACAAATCAATTAATCAATTAATTAATCAAACAAACAAACAAAGTTCCTTTTAGCTCAATATTATTTTGAAGCATTTACAGGTAAAGCGTGTTGTACATTGATTGCGGATCCTCTCATTATATGAGAGTGCAGTCTCAGGTTAGTCTATTCATATTTTGTTTTATCTTGGCGAGCGTATATATATACATGTATTACGTGTATATAATGAATACATGTATATGGGTTCAAACAACGAGAACATAAACGGAACAGACACGTGATTATCGACACGTTTGATTAAGACATTTATCTTTAACAATTTCCCACCTGCTAGACGCATGTTGACGTATCTTCAGCTGACGAAATTTGAAAACATTATGACAAAAGAAAACATTGCTCATGATGAGCAATTTCTGCTTTTGTCACGCTATTTTCTATTGTATTAAAATATCATATTTTAATTTATTGATTCATGTATTTCCATAGTTCTGCCCAGCTGTTATTAAAGTCGCCTGGTGTAGAACTGTTGTATGTGGTAAAGGGTTACTTTAACGTAGACGTATTGTTCGTAACTATTTCCCTAGAAACTTTCGAATATGCTGATTCCTGTAACCGCTGAAACGAATAATCTCTTTCTTTGAAATTTTATTTCTTTTTCAAATCTGTGACAAAGTGTGCTTCTCACGTACCCGAAGTTGTTTTCTCTAATGTTATCAAAGCAAAGGACATTCTTTATTTTGTAACCGACTGGATACAATTAAAGACAGAATAAAGCGTGTAATGGCATTTTCGGGAATGACGTCATTTCGTAAAATGGCTGAGCTTGAGTACGATAATACGCTTGTAAATCCACTCGCACAGTTCTCATGAAATGTCCCTTTCGATGAAACGACATCATTTGTAAACCCTTTCCCACAGACAAACGCTCTTTGAAATATCTTCAGCAGACGACGTTTGTCACCAAGAAAAGCTGCTTATGTGACACTAGAACAATTGTCAGTTCAAACAAACCAATCCAGGTATATCCTTGTAAAATGTTCACATAAAACTAGGAAGCGTTCAAAGTAACAGTAGAACTATTGTCAGTTCAATCAAATATATATACGTGCAGTATTGTACTGTTCTCACATCAAACAAGGAAACGTTCAAAGTGTCAGTAGAAATATTGTCAGTTCAAACAAACCTATAAACGTACACACTTGTACAGTTCTAACATCGAACAAAGAAACCCTCAAAGTAACAGTAGAAATATTGTCAGTTCAAATAAACCTATACATGTACACACTTTTACAGTTTTCACATCGAACACGGAAACGTTCAAAGTAACAGTAGACATATTGTCAGTTCAAGCAAACCTGTACACGTACACACTTGTACAGTTCTCACATCGAACAAGGAAACGTTCAAAGTATCATTAGAAATATTGTCAGTTCAAATAAACCTATACACGTACACAATTGTACAGTTCTCACATCGAACAAAGAAACGTTCAAAGAAATGGTACAACTATTGTCAGTTCAAACAAACGTATACACGTACACACTTGTACAGTTTTCACATCGGACAGGGAAACGTTCAAAGTAAGTTAGTAACAGTACAAATATTGTCAGTTCAAATAAACCTATACACGTACACACTTGTACAGTCCTCACATCCGACAAGGAGATGTTCGTGGTATGGGTCATATTCAACACAAACAGGAGAGCGGATGTGTGGAATGATCACTCTGTTACAGGGATACTACTGTAACTACATGCGTAGATGTTGCCTTCCGGATCCATGGTCATGCCGTGTATGTAGTTTGTCTTGTCATTTTTGTGAGTTCTGTAAAACCACTTCAGGCTACCGCTGGTATCAAACGCACTTATTTGATTTTTCTCTCCAATTATAATGTTGCTCTTGAGGTCCTTTAGCAAATATATTGGCGTGTGCACTTCTTTATCAAACGAAGTAATGGAGCTACTAATTGCACCGTCGAGTACTTCTGCACAATGTATTTCAATGGTATCATCATTCGATCTACTGCTTGTTTCTGCAATCAACCCAGACTCATCTAAGATTTCTGCACTCGTCACCAACATCATGATGGTGTTTTTGGACTGGGTAAAAATACCCCTACAGTTGAGATTAAGGTCAATATCACTGAAACACACGGCGTTATCTTCACAGACAGTGAAACATTGAAGCTTTTTATTACCAAAAGATATCGCAATCCTGTCCTTATCCTCATCTGTTACACAAATGGCGTATGGGCTCCAATTTAATTTGTGTACAAATTGAAGTTCGAGATATTCATTGTAAACTTTAATACACTGGTTTTCCCAATCAATCATGACTACACGTCGACTATTCTTCAGCACACAAATACCAGTAATAAAACAGGCTATTTCGTTATCCAAACAAACGTTGTAGGTTCCGACAAATTCCAGACTGCGGACCGCCAAGGGTTGTATGCTTCTTCTATAATCCATATAGCTTGTTTGAAAATCGCGATCAAACTTTTGACCATTGAAATATCTATTGGTGACGTCTGACCGCTCAGCCATTGGACTTTTCCCGGGACCGTAAACGGCATAGCGTAACTCCCTATCAACGTCTGATGAAGCTGTAGATTCTCCAATAACACAACGATCCCCATCTACAATGTATCAATTTCACTTCATTGATGTCAATTTCCGAATCTGTCTGAACCTCAACATCTCTTCCCTTGCTTTTTTTAGTCATCACCGTGGATTTAAATAGCTTACCCAAACTTGTGTTTTCGCAATCATTCACACTTACTGTGTCGACTACGTTATCTTTGATTTGGTTTAGTAATTCGAGTTTCTGCTTCTCAATTAACGATTCGTTTTCTAGGCAAAGTTCTATATGTTTTGCAACAACCATAGATTTCTTTTTATCATTAAGATGTAGAATAGTTTGTAACATTTCATTGTTCCTGTCTTGGACAACATCTGAATCTTCCAAACTGTTCACGTAAATCTGTATAGCTTGAACCTTTTTATCAAACGCACCAATAGTGTGATTGTCATTGATTCGATTCAGATAGCCCTGTATATCTGCATGTATCGTTGATCGCAATAACATATGACGTTTCTTTTCGTTAGAAATCAATTCCATTTGATTAATCTTTTGCTCCTTTATGCTTTTCAATCGAATTCTCGTTTCATTCACCTTGCTCAGAACATCGTTTGCAGATGACTGTATTTTTGTTATTCTTTTACAGTGTCGATGATTCTTTCTTGTACACACTATACATATCAGCTCAGCATGATCTTCGCACACATATCCATGCTGAACTTCGTGTGAAGCACAAAAGATAAGCTCCTTGAGTTTTCGCAATGTGTGTGTATCAATAGTCATGGGAAGTTGTTCTTTAGAAACTCATTGTCCAAGTGACTATCCATACAAGGTTTACACAAATATTCCATGCACTCTACGCAAAATGTGGACGCCTCCACACTGTCGCCGTCAGGAAGACACACGTCACAAAACACTTTCTTAAGAATATGTTTTATATCGATGTCAGTGGCATTTGATTCAGCCATCTTGTTTGAAATCAAATCAAATAACGGTGCATGTCGGTAATCTTGCTTAATATCAATCAGAAGACTGCAAATATAAACATTACAATGAAAGATGACTCATACATTTATATTTTGTGGATGTAACTCGAAAATCGATCTTCGACACTTTTAGACTAGTGCTGATCCAGATAAGCATGGACCTCCGTGCAGTCTCGTAAGGATCACCCCTGCTTGTAATATTGTCGTCGAAGCATCATCGAGGGTTCTGAAAAAAGTAATGATATAAAATCAAAATTATAAACGATCGTAAGAATCATCAATTTAAAACATCCAAACGAAGCTTTACATGTGACGTAACTCAGATATCATACGTTTACTACTTGACGAGAGGCACTTAATATAAACCTATTATAAAGATAGTGTCAATCCTTTGTGTGTGTCTCTGTTACGCACGCACCATGTTACACATAACTCAGTCTAACACGAACATCGCCTCTGTGGGTTTTGAGAAGAGCGAAGAAGATTCAGACAATCAGAATCTCCCCTGTGCGACATCTGGTGAAAGAGGCATTCTGGAAACCTCTCGGTAAACTATTTGATTTAAAACCAACTATACCAGTTTGAATTCCGATTCTTTTTAACTTTAGGGTAGAACAACCTTAATGGGTTCGTTGATTTCCGTATAAAGTCTTCAGAGATTGATTCGCATTGTTCGTGCTCATACCGATCATTTCAATCACAAACTACCGACTTGTCCACGAACAAAGCCGATTACATACGGCTTCGGAGAATATCGCTCAACAAAACTGATCACAGACACACCAGGATGAACGTGTTAAATTTGACATTGATGATGACATTTCAATTCAAGGGTTATACAGGACTCTAGATCAAAACATAACAAACGGTGAATTTGTTTCGTTTATGCATATTTTCTGAAATGACGGGAGTGGAATAGGTGTCATACGACTGTAAAGTCTTCACTCTAACCAATCGCGATATTGATTAATGTGGAAACTCCTACTATATAGTCAACATGAATGGGAATCTCTTTACCCTAATATACACCGTTTAATTGGAAAGAGATATACGGGAACACGTTTAAATGTACTAAAGATGCAGACGAAAATTGTTCATAGATTTCCCCCACTAATTCTCTCGTACATAAAATGAATCTTAAGCCAAGTAACATATTCTCTTTGTATCATAAAAGCGAAGAAACGCTGCTCCATTTATTTTATGAATGTGAAAAGGATTAACCACTTTTATGTCTAGTTCAGGAAAATATGAAGTTTCAAGGATAGAATGGACCGAGGGCGAGAGGACTAGCATGTCGTGAATAAAACACAAGCATGAGTTAGACTGAAAAGGGGCATTTAATAATGTCAGAAATGTTAACATGAAAACATATGAGTATATACAATATACTTAAGCTTATATCATGACATAAATCCGTGACAAGTAAAAAGCAAAGGATGTCACAAAGTTCGCCGATTTATCCGTTAGCTCGGGGTCGTCATCCCAAAACAATAAGATATTGAGAATCCTGATCATAAGATGTACCAATATGTACAAAAGAATAACCTTTAAATAGATTGAATTAACACAGTAATCGTAAATTTGAAAGCTTCTATTTTAGCGTGTAAATTCCCCACAAGTATAAACAAAGATAGTGATTTAAGCACGTCACCCGATACTATGATATGATCGAATAATTTAAATCTGATGGATCTTCCAGATGATATAGTTTAGAGTACGGCTCCCTTAGCTTAGCTTAGCTGAGATCCTAAAAAGTCCATAAAATAGTTTATGTAGGCATCAAATAACCTTTACAACATTAAGTATCAATGGTAAGAGAAATAGACCCATAAATACAAATACATAGCTATAAAGTACTGGTAGGATCATGTTATGCTAATTATAAATTAGAGACGATGTTTTTTAAATTTCAAAAGATATATCGTTTCATGTAAATCAAAATTAAATATTCCCTCAACTGAGGGCCTTAAGAACAGCTTCAATTTAGCTTGGCATATATATAACGAGACCAAAACAAAATATTCTGAATTAGAACGGTTCGCAATTGTAAAACATGTCATTCAAGTCCACTCTTAATAGGAAGTACACTGGGATATATTCGCACCTTATTTTATCTCTACATTTTTCAGTATTATATGTGAATCGATCTTTCTTTTTCTTATTTTTTTGTTTATTTTCTGTTTACATATGTGTATGATTTTATTAGATAGATATACCAGATATATCATTTCATAAATATTTCTATTCTTAATTATATGCACGCTGAGCTAATGTCATCTGCAGCACTTTTTTAAAATTATGTTCTAATGTCTAACTAGTTGCCGTAAAAGAATCTGAGTTCCAAACTGTTTGAATCACAGATCAGCCCCATGTGTTGTGGGGCGTGATCTGGACCCAAAATGTTTGCATTGGTCATCATAAACGATTGACGAAATCTGCCGTTAGCGTGCAAGGAGTTAAATTAATAATTATAATCTCTGTGGATCAAAAAGAAATAATAACAATGTTACTAACACAAAACAGTTTAGGGTTGAAAGGAGGATGGCCACGACATCACTTCAACCTATGTACAAAGTTGTAAAAAAAAAAAAAAGAAAGGAGAGATATAGAGTAATGCTTCCTGAAACAGAAAACCACAGGAGGCGAAACGTGCATGTCCGGCTTAGTCTGCGCGTAATGGTTAGGCTGATCCGGGTCAATACTTTACGCAGAGTCCACACTGTTGGTGTTCCAGTGGAACGGCTCATATTACTAATAAGACTGGTATGCCCATGAAATATAAAACCAATCACAACATTTCATATTCATTTACACTTGAGCCCCTTCAACATTCAAGTAATCTTAAGGAACTTAGTTTATGGTATGAATCGGCGAGTTTACAACGCCATCTTGTACAGTCAAACTTTCTTTAATTACACGTGATTCAACCCAATGGCACATCCCCATAATATCTTTAACAACGTTGATACTAGGGTTGATCGGTCTGTTCTTAATTATCAAAACACGTTATTTCGACTGTTTACTCTGTAGCATCCCCATCTGTATGCATTCTGACTATATTTAGGAATTATGTACGTGGCCATCATATCTCAAACGAGATTGACTATGGATACAATTAAATCGTTTAGTACCTGAGGGTGACATTCGCAGTGCCGTGACAAGCTTATTTTTCAGGTGAGCAATATAGTGTAACATTAGTCCTCCTGTTAGAACTAGTTCTCGATTTCAAATTTTTCCTGCAATACTTTTCAAGGTGGCTTTCATAAATGTAATTTTCCTCTTTAAATGAACTGATAAACGGATATCAGGCCACATGCACTATAATAAACGAAATTTAACAAGTTAATGAAGTATTGCAAGCAATAAAGAAATCCCCTACCGGACGAGGGCAGCACACTTTGTATTGTATTTTCATTTTTGGACACATCGTCTAGTAAAGGAGAAGAATTGTGTGAAGTACTATCAAAATCCATTCAAGCATGTGGAAGATACAGCCCGGACACGAAATTGCGGACGGACAATGTCTGAGCCTAAAGTTTGACATTGACCTTTGGAATAGGTGGCTGGGTGATGTGCATGACACATCATCTTGTTATGGAGAATAATTGTGAGAATTAATATCAAAATCGTTTCGAGCATGTGGAAGATACAGACCGGACACAAAATTACGGACGGCAAATGTTTGAGCCAAACGTGTTACATTGACCTTGGGGGTAGGTGGTTTGGTGATGTACATGCCACATCATCTTGTTATGGAGAATAACTTTAGTGAAGTAATTTCAAATCCATTCAAGCATGTGGAAGATACAGCCCAGACACACACTTGCGGACGGACAATGTTTGAGCTCAAACTATGACATTGACGTTGGGAGTATGGGCTTGGCACATAATCTTGTAATGGAGTATAATTGTGTGAAGTAATATCAAAATCTAATCAAGCATGTGGAAGATACAGCCCGGACACGAAATTGCGGACGGACACTTTCACATCCCAAACGGTGACATGGGAAGTAGGTGGCTTGGTGATGTGCATGACACATCATATGGAATAACTGTGCGAAGTTTATTCGAAATATATTCAAGCATTTGAAAGATACAACCCGGCCACGTAATTTCGGACGGACTGACGGACGCGAGCAAACCTATAGTACTCAAACCGGTCTCCGACCGTTAGGGGACTAATTATCTTAACATTGCCAACTCGATAATGTCTGTTTTCGTAAACAGCCGAGTTTGACTCTATTCCGAGCGTTTTGCATTGAATTATAGCTGAAACAGCATTGATACGACAAAACAAATATATTATATATATTAACAATTTTTCAGTTATATCCAGGCGTTTCAAAGGTAAATTACCAGTACTACTGGTTCATTTATCCTGACACCTATTCAACCTTAATGATAACAACACAATCTTACCATTTTAAGGTGTTTGGTATGACGCTATCGATGATCGAACACGCGACCTCCCCCACTCGAGGTCAACGCTCTATAACTACACCCGAGGCGGTCCATACAAAGTACATGCTTATCTGTCAACTTTTACTTTATTTCTTAATTTAGAGCTTCTCTTCAGTTTTATATAATTCAACATAAAAGTGTAATACATTTTCTCAGTTGCAAAACGCATTATTATTATTACAGTGTCATAATTCCGGGAGGTACATGTACAAGTTAGCCCTTTCCCACATACAACACATCTATAGCAGACGACTTTGAAAACATACCCGAACATTTTCGGGAACTCCCTTTAAATGAAAGTACAACAATTGAATAGAGTTGAAAACATGCTGACAAAAGGAGAAATTGCTCGTCTTGAGCAATTTCTTCTTTTATAGCCATATTTTTAAAAGGACGTCTGCTGCAGAGGCATCAAAAAGTGTCCATATCAGGGAAAGGTTTAGCAAGGCCTAGACGCCACAAAATCCTGATAAAGAAAAGAATCGTCTCCAATTTTCAATACAATACCAAGTGGTGATATTTGATATGGTATTTAATCCTTTCCTTAATCAAAACAAATCGGCAGCAGACGTTTTTTAAAAACATATGTGTAAACATATGTGGAAAGAACCTACCATTTAATAAATAAAGTAAAAGTCGATAGTTAAACATATGTAATTTGTATGAACCATCTCGGGGTATAGTAATAGAGCGTCAGCCAAGGTTAACGTTTATGTTTTATAGACCGATCTAATCAAAGTTTTCAAATGTCGTCTGCTGCAAAATAACCTGCAGACGTTGCAATTAATTTTGTCGAAAACGGTCACATGATAACGAGGTCAGTGTAATGGACTCCTTTGTACTTATGCAAGTTGACGTATGAATAGCTCGTGTTGTCAGGGACATATATATACATATCATATCTATGGGAGTATTTAGTGCTGTGTTTACGATAGAGCAGTACGCATAACAAGTCCATATACAAAATGGCGGAATCAGAATTAACACAAACTGAATTTAAAGATAAATCTGCTTTTGAATTGATTTGTGATTTGTGTCGATTGGACGATCTAAAGGTTGAGGCTGTGAAATATTGTGTTAAATGTATGGACTGGTTGTGTAACAGTTGTTTAAAGAGGCACACGAATAATGCAGTTTTCAAGACTCATACAACGGTTGATAAGGACGGACTACCATTAACCATTACGCCACAAACATTGCAAAGACTTAAGGATGCTATCTTTTGTAGTACACACGAGGTTCAGTTTGAATATATGTGTAATGATCATATGGAGTTGATTTGCCAAATGTGTTTAAGGAAAAAGCATAGAAACTGCAATCAAATATCACAGCTACAAACATCGGTAAAATCCGTGCTTATCGAAGTACAGCGCAATAGGACACATTTACGAATTATAACGGAACGACACAAAGAACAAATTCATACTATTTCTAAAAAACATGAAAAGCAAAAGAAGTTGAGATCAAGTATTGTAGCAGATTTTCTAGACTTTCTCAAACGATTCGATGAGACAGACGATAAATCTAAGTTTGAGACAGAAGTTCAAGTGGCACATTCAGTTCTGAAAAAATATGAAAATATAGCTTTTCTCCAAGACAAAGGCGAACACTTGTTACAGGCTGTGTTGTTTTTGAATGATGATGAAAAAAGTAGTGTTGTCGCGAACTACGTTCAACTTTCTCTTTGTGAAAACAAACTTGTTGACAGTGAAAGTAGAAGTGATTTCATAAGTGATTTTACTGGAATGCCAAATCGATTGGAAGAAGTTAAAAGTATCACGACAGAACTCGTAAACATCGATTTGTCTCAAGGTAATAACGAATGCTAGTTTACCCTTTCCCACATACATCAAAACTGAAGCAGACGACTTTGAAAACAGTTTGTCAAAGATACGGACACTCTCTATAAAGGAAAGAACAATTTTGAATATGGTTTAACAGATTGTGACCAAAAGATAAATGGCTCATCATGAGCAATCTCTGTTTTTGCCACAATATTTTCAAAAGTTGTCTGCTGCAGAGGCGTCAGAAACTTCACTGAGAATAGATCTTCAATATGCGACTTTTTTTGGGATCAGCAAGTTTTTCTGTCTCCTCCTACGCCATTAAAAATGTTTTGTTGGTGGTACTTTTTCAAATACATTCAAAGACTAAAAATGGATGTAGAACGCATAGACAATATGAAATAATGGTGAACCTCAACACATTTGTTCAAGTCATTTTAATTGGTTGAAAAACATTGGTTACACTTATATATTCATAGATATACTATAGCATTCTCTTCTGAAATCATTCATCCTATTTGATTTCCCTTCCAAATAAATGCTCATTTGGATTGTTGAAGCCAGCTTCATGAGTAGAAAAACACTACAGTGACTTTAAGCTTCCCTTGTATGCGACTGGTGCAATTTGGGAATTGTGTTCGACAGTGAAAACGTTTCAAATCTGACATAATCTACATTTAACGTTGATGTTTAAGGCTTATTTTAAATTGGTGAAAACATTGGTGAAACAAGCAAGTCTATGGGGCATGTTTTTCGTCAAGTCCCAACGATACTCAGCCAATTCATGTGAACAATACGGGCCCACATGTCCCTCTTGTATTACGTATTGTTCGAAAACAGAGAACCTTTGCACGGAACCCTCACTGTTCCAGGAAGCAGTGAACATCATGCACTTATATGGTGTTGACTTCGAAGAAACAACAAGCTATCCTAATCGCCTCATTGCTTTGAAAATAACAATACTTGTTCACCGTCATTACCTCCATCAACAGACACAAACACATAACTGTGGCTTGTTAGAATTATGGCCCCTTTTTGACATAGAATGTTGTTTAAGTTTTTCGTACCACCCTACTTTTAACCAAAACTGTAAGTGTTATTTCGTTGAAACTTACAATACTTTTGCACTATCATTACTTCCATAAACAGACAAGAGGACATAACTCTGTCAAAGTTTTTGTAAGAATTATGGCCCCTTTTCAACTTATAATTATTAAAAATGTTCGTACCACCCCACTTTGTTCAAAACCATTAGAGATAGAGCTTATAAACTAACGATACCTATTTACCATCAACAGACAAGAGTACATAAATCTGTGAAGGTTTTTGTTAGAATTGTGGTCATTTTTCGACATAGAACACTGAATCTTAGAACAATCCAATTATTGACTTAACCCTTTAGGATATTGCTGTGAAACTTTGAATACTTGATTACCATCCTGACCCCATCTGTAGACAAGAGAAGGTAACTATGTCATCGATTTGTTTTGCCTTTTACTGCAAAAAGGTTTTGTTTTATTGTCATTAAACAACAAAAATATTGTATTTGAGAACACTAGGATCAAAGTGATTGTCATTATAATCATAAAACAAAAAAAGGTATGGTGGGCCTAGATATCTGACCGACGTAAAAGCATCTGTACCAGTCCCCTAAAGCAATGTTATACGATCATTCAATTTGGTTGTGCTATTTTGGTAGTAGGTCAGCTAAAGATCGTTATTGCGATACTATTTAAAAGTCATCCAGATTTTTTTGTAAAGATTGCACGATACATAATATACAATAGAATTGGCACAGCTGCAGATAAACATGTTTACTTCACATTAGCTAATTTGGTAGGAGGTCACCTCAGAGATATTGAGATGAACCTATTTCAAAACGAGACTGCTACCTTAACCCTTTCCCACATACATATGCAATGAGACATTTTCCTCTTTTGCCACAATATTTTCAACCTTATTCTTTTTTTTTATTAGTTTAGAGTTTCAATATGTTTGAACAACATTTTCAAAGTCCTCTGATGCAGATTCTTGTATGAGTTAAAGGGTTAAAACTTTTGACAATCATTTTCGATTTCGGTTTTTTGATAGAAGGTCGCGTTAGAATAGTTCATGCGCGTATGTGAAGATTAGGAAACACTAAGGAATTTTAAAATTTTAAAAATTTGTTTTATCTGATCTGATTGTTTTAAATGATATCGTTGGTCTTTCTCTTCGAATGTATAGCAAGTGCGTTTTTTATATCGTGCGATTACATTAGCGTAAAAACCGAGCATGCGCTCAGCACTATTGAATTGTTATTAGGGTCAATTCAAGACGACCCTTTATGTCCAATATGTGTAAAGCGATGTATTTTGGTCTGATTTTAATGAGATTGGACATATTAGTTTGAAAGCATATATTGATACATTTGGATAGAGAATTGGGGATCATGTATAATGCAAGAAAGCATACACCCCGAAGATGGTAATTGTCATTTTGAACGAAATCGCGCTCGGACGAAATTTGTTTTTTCACATACTTTACATTCACTTTCAAACAAGGTCAAAATACTAAAAACATTTTTAGCGCATCATATACATATTTACAAGGAATTTATATTTAATGCATTTTGGTTAAGGTAGTCACACATTTCTATGCACACAAAGCTTTTTCAGGGAGTATTTGGCACGGCCGCGATTGTATTTCGCGTAATTTGGCATGTAATAATATGAAAAGCAATAGATTGTGTACGTACATGCTTCTATATTTACAGACTCCGCTCCGAAGAGTGTAGAGCCAATACGCACATACAAGGACGCATCGGTTCAGACGCAACGTATCGAATACACATCTACATCTACAGAGACTGATCGTCAGCCAGATGATGCCGTATCCGGAGCTCGACAAAGCGACACTAAGCAAAATGAACAGAAATACAATGAAAGTAAGACTAGTCTGAAAGATAAGTGTGATTCAAAGGCCAGCTTATTAAAGCGTACTTTAAAATTCGACGCTTGTTACAACGTGCGTCTTACTGAGGAGACGGAGTGTTCTATTTCTGGTATCGTTGTTTTAAATGACGGGCGGATTGTAACAGCGGATAGGTCAAACCGCAGTTTAAAGGTGTTTACTAGTTGTTTGAATGTACAGCTTGTGCACGAATTAAAATGGAGACCCGTTGACTTATGTGCAATAGAAGCAGACAAAGACATTGAGCAAGTTGTCGTCTCTTTCATTCATCGTCGAGTCGAAATATATGCCATTCACGCTGATACGATAAGACATTTAAGAGGATTCAAGTTGTCTCTTCACTGTAGAGGAATTTGTCATGTCGCTGAAACTACTATCGCCATTTTAGTATCAGATACAGAAGCGTTCAGTAAAAATGTCATTTTCCCGCGTATAAACAGCACTAAGAATACTATAAGTATACAGTTCAGAGATGTAACAGGTGTAAGCATAAATAGCTCTATTGATGTGTTCAACAACGAAATCAACTGTCCTAGATATATTATAGCAGACAACAAGAATAATATCCTCATAGGTGAAAATAACAAAGTTAGTGCATTCGATACCAATGGCGATAGATTATGGTTTTATAATGGACACGGAGACCACATGATTGGTGATATACTTGGCATGGCCATTGATCCAGAAGGCAATACCTATATTTGTGGTGGTGGATCGGATAACATTCACCAAGTGTCATCTTCAAACCTTTATAACAATAGGATTGTTCTACATTACATACCATCTCCGTGTAGTATCGCATATGATCCTCTCCAAGAGCGCCTTATAGTGGGTTGTAAGAAACTTAATCAAGTTTACGTTTATAAGTTTGTCTAATGTGACAATTTTGACATTATTAGTAGTTCTGTATGTTTGTATGTTTCTGTATACAATCAGTTGACCAACTTTCATTTATCACACTGTGTCAATCTTGATCTGCGGTGCGTGTTTGATCAGAGTTTGAACTGTTTCAAGATGTAGAATAGACTCAACTATTCATTAAAATATTCTAGTTTTCAAGTTGGCCGATTTAAATTTTCTTTTGCACAAGTGAGCTATTGTGATCACATTTTACGTCATACGTCGTCAACAATTGCGTTGTTAACACTCTACAGGCAACAGTTTACATCCACTATTCATGAAAGTTTATCAGAACATACGGCTCCATTTAGGTTACAATACATAAATTCCTTCTTTGTTTCCTTTCCATGTAAACCGACCAGTTTCAGTCCTCAATTGTCACACTTTCGAAGTTTTTCACGTGTATATAACTAGTTATCATTGAAAAGAGTTACCTCTAAGCTTTAAAACAATCCAAAGAAAATGAAGGGGTGGTGGTTCCTGCAATATGCAAGAAAGAATTCACCTGTCGAATATGGTTACCGTTATCCGATATTTTGGACCAAATCTGGCCCGGACAAAACCGATGTTTAGCATTCTCTTTCAAACAAGGTAAAACAAAAAATCAATAATTTACAGAGCATCCTATATACATTAACAATTATTTTAAACTCAATTTCATATATTCAATGCAGTATGGTGGTGGTATACACTCATATATATGTATTTTGCATGATTGTACCTATAGGTCATGCCCGTTCATAAACTAGGTCACTAGGCAAATCGAAGGAAGATATTGTAAACACTCATGAATATTTGTCTTGATGATATCTAGGCCAAGTTCGAAACTTGGTCATGTGAGGTCAACAACTACGTCACAAGGTCAAATTAAAGGAAACTCTTGTTAACACCCTGGAGGCCTTATTTTGAACTTACGCCTGATGAAACGTTGTCAGAAAAATGACCTCGATGATATCTAGGTTAAGTTCAAATATAGGCTACTAGGCCAAATTGAAGGAAAATCTTGTGAACACTCTAGAGACAGAATTTCGTGACCGAAACTGTCAGAATGTTTGTATTAATGATATCTAGTCCATGTTTGAATATGGGTCATGTTGGCTCAACACCTTGGTCACGAGGCTAAATTGAAGGAAAATCTTGTCAGAATGGGCATTTTGATGATATCTAGGCAAGGTATATAACATGGCTATAGTCCGGTCAGAAACTATGTCACTAGGCAAAATTAAAGGAAACACTTTTTACACTCTAATAATAACTTACCTGACCACAAACAAAAGTTATTGTGATTTACTAAGTTGTTGGTATAACTCAGGTGAGCGATCCCGGGTCACCATGGCCCTCTTGTTTAAATGACGTTACGTATGTATTTGAGTTCCAGTTGAGTTAAATTATAGATTTAATCAAACCTGAGCTTCATCCAATAGACACTGAAACTGAATTTTACATACATAACGTGTTATCATAACCCTTTCAAGCATGCTGCAAACGACTTTGAAAACATATGGGCTGAAACATAGTTAATCGCAATAAATAAAAGTACAATTATTGCAATCATTATGAAAAATGGAAATACGCAATTTCTCCTTGTTTCCAGTCACATTTACTTTACGGTTAGGCGTGTCTAATTGCTACGGCGAACATAGAAATGAAAAAAGTTATAACTCCGCGCTATAATCCCATGCCGTGGAGCAAACATAAATCAAGAGTGATGATTCAGCGCAAGAAGGGTTTTCAATTTCTTTCAAGGCTAATAAATGATTCCTTTTTTCCTCACTGATAAACTAACTGCAAGAAATGATTGACTCTCGCACCAGTACTCATGGTATATTTTAGCATGTTCCCCATTTGTTACAATATAAAAGAAAGACTACTCTTTACGATTTGTTGTATATACTAGAGTATGTATTGAGTAAATTATTGGTTGTATCCCTTTATTTGATAACTTTTGTTTGTTTGTTTTGTATTTTACGCCGCTTTCAACAATTGTTCAGTTATTTCACGGCTTTACCTATGTAAGTTACCAGTATTACTGGTCCATTAATCCTGACATCATCGAGTCAGCAGAAATGCTAAACACAACATCCTGAGCACTATTTAGGGCTCGATTACTACCCTTTTTCAAAGTCTTTGATATAATACGACCAGGGATCTAACCTGCGATCTCAAGCATCCAAGGCGGACGCTCTACCAATACACCATCGATGTGGTCTATTTAATAGCATGCATTCCGTTTAACTGTATCGCTTTACGTTTTTATTGTCACTGTTGAAGCAATCATTGATGGTATAATATCATCCAAACAAAGCAACATGCTATAACCGTAAATGAATCTTTAACCGGTCAACTTCCGGTCAGTCTTTTGTTTATATTTACCTAACATTATTCACTGTTAAGGTCACGAAATTCAAATTGTTTGTAGTATGTGTTTTTTACGCCGTTTTCAGCTATATGACTTATTCATGATCCTTGTGAACACAAACCAGTACAATGCTAGGAATAGTGTGGCTTGCGAAAGGGCACTTCACCATGAGCACCGCACCGCGACTGGGGACGCCCGGTTCCAAATCCAAATGTACAATGAGTGTTGTCGAGCGGCGGTAGCTCAGTTGGTATCGATGAGAACTATCAAACCAGGGTTCGTGGGTTCGAGACCCGGCTCGGCACTTCATGAATATCGTTGATTGATAAAAGTCATCCTGACTAGCGATATTCCAACAATGGGTTAAACAGATAGCTATCCTAATATAACTGAAATGCCGTCAGCAACAAATCAATTAATCAATTAATTAATCAAACAAACAAACAAAGTTCCTTTTAGCTAAATATTATTTGTACGTATTTACAGGTAAGCGTGTTGTACATTTATTGCGGATCATATTAATGGGAGATTTTAATGCCCACTTAAATGGAAATACTTTTATTAAACAAATCGATGGGAGGGGTACGGCGCTGAGCGGATTAACCACTCTCTTCGATTTGTTAAATGTAACTATATCCCCCTTGTGTTCCGGCGCGGACTATGTGTCTTTTGACAACCGCCATAAGTCTTTGATTGATCACATCATTGTTTCTCAAGAACTGTCATGTTATATAAAGTACTGTAAAATACTAGATGATGACAGTATTAACGTTTCTTCACATAGGCCTATAGTTTTTAATATACAAATTACGTTATATGAGTACATTTCTCAAAATCCAGTCTTGACCGTCAAATGGCATAAAGTATCCCATGAACAATTGTATAATTATGAATCTGATCTTAGTCGCTGTTTGACAGTTAGTATAGATAATATACCTACCGATGACGTACACTGTTTTATTGATAAACTATACCAATGCATTATTACTAGCATTAATGAAGTATCCGCCTCGCATCTTCCGCACTCCAGTTATCGCCCTTACCTTAAACCTTATTGGTCAGACAGTCTCAAACAATGCCATGCGCTTATGAGAATAAAACGCAGGGCTTGGATTGATGCTGGCAGACCAAGAGATACTGATCATGACTCGTATAAGGCATACAAGGATGCTAAACGATGTTTTCGCAACATTTATAGAAACAGTCCATACAAGTATCTGCGGCAGATAAATGAAGACATAGACACTGCCTCTGGCGTAGATAGTCCTTTGTTTTGGAGGCTTTTTCAAAATAAAAATAAATCTGTAAATAATAATGTTTGTAATGAAATTAAATTTAATGGGATTGTTTTTCGCGATCCAGAAAGTATTTGCCATGAGTGGGGTCGTCATTTCGCCTCGTTGTACTCTGATACAGAATGTGATTCTTATGATAACACTCATTTTGTAGATGTTACTGCACGTAGTAATAGTATCAAGGTAGCACCTATTGTGGATAGTGGTGATCACATTTCTCAGGCGGAAGTTTTATCATCATTGTCTACTTTAAAAACCGGTAAAATGTGTGGTATTGACCGTGTCTCTAATGAGCACCTGATACACGGAGGCCTTATTCTGAAACACTATTTAACGTTTCTATTTGATTTGATGTTTTGTTATAGTTTTGTTCCTATTATGCTTAAGCGGGGTACTATAATAACCCTTCACAAGGGAGGCGGCAAGCCGAACAATGACTCTAACAGTTATCGTGCTATAACACTTTCCTCGTCTATTTTGATATTATACGAGAAAGTGTTGTTACAACGTCTTCACAAGTCTATTAATAAACCGTTACATCCGCTCCAGGGTGGGTTTCAGTCCAA